>PVJL010014764.1:14101-26867 GCA_004026885.1 Lyroderma lyra
CCACCTCCTCGCCCCCTCTCTCTACCCCTCTCCCAGCATCCTCCCTGCCCTCTCTCCCCCTCTCCCCGCCCCTCTCCCCGCCCCTTCAGTCGCCCCAGCCCGGGAGATGGGGACAGAATTGCCCGCTTGGTCCTTTGCGTAACTGAGCTGGTAGTGGCTTTGGTTATAGTCCAGCGGCTGTTTCTGTGGAGGTAGCACTGCACCCACGGATGTGACTCTGGGGGTCTCAAGACAGCTGCGAAGGCCTTTCTCCCCGGGAACAAACGAGGCAAGAGTTGGACTGGGCGGTAGACACATGATGACCACAAGGGCTGCCCAGCAACAGGGCCTGGGGGCTCCCTGGGGGCTCCCCGGGGGCTCCCCCAATCCCGCCCTGCATTCCACCTCCAGGTCCAAGCTGCAGGGCTCCTGCGCTCTTCCCAAGGCTCCGAGAGTGACCGGGTCGCAGTCCGGACCGGAGAGCTGTTGCACACGGGCGTGCAGGTCTCTCCTGCGTCCTCTGGGACGGTGACGGATAGATGGACGGAATTCAAAGGGCAGGACGGTCAGCTTCTGGGTCAGCAGGGGGGACACATGTGGGAAGGACTGGTTCTCAGGGGCCCACTGGGGGCACAGGCTTCGGTCACACACCCAGCAGTTTCATTTCCACAATCTGCTGAGATACTTTCCAACTGAAGTACACGTGGGGCAGAGAGAAAGCAGAGCAGGTGGCAGCTCCTGGGGGACAGAACGCGGGGCACGCAGTGGCCGAGGTGCTTCCGCGGAGGCGCACGCATTGTCACCTAAGAAATCCCCCGGTCAGCCCCAAACCAAGGTGTCAGAAGCGCCACACGCAAAGGGGAAGCGAAAACTGGGAGGTTTTGAATAGATTTAGTGGGAAAGCCAGGCGCGAACCAGGTGTTCCCGTCCCTCCCGCTAATATGAAAACCGGAGTTGGGGTCAACCTCTGTCTGGCGCTGGGGGTTGTCACAATAAAGTTTTAAGTTCTAAGGTTCTAGGTCACCTGGCGCCCACTGCCTGGCCCCCTCCTGAGCTCCACAAAGAATATTTGTATCTAATCTCCTTTCCTTACGTGTGACTGGGTCTGGGTGCTGGGGTGTGAGGTTCCAGGTTTGGGGGTCCACTTCCAAAATCCAGTGGGAGCTGGGCCTGTGGGTCATCTTTGTGTCTTAGTAATTCTTTGAACTGATTAAAACTGTGGGTCCTGACAGTCTTGACGCTGACTCAACACATTCTGCAAAGCGGGGGAAGAAATTATTCCCTCCCAAGTGTGAGACGGTCCAGACAGCAATGACTCCAGACATCTGGCTCCGGCCAGACCCTGGGACCCGCCCCTTAGCCCGGGCCCAGCGAGAGAAGAAATTGGGAGGAGGTGTCACTTTAAAGTCTTCAGACCCACGTTTAACACACGAACATCATTTGATTTAACGCTGTTTTCATTTGAACGTGTCTGGCGCCGTTCTCAGGAAGCTTACTCATTTGCTCCATCCACATTGACCAAGTGCCTACACCCTGTCGGCTTTGACCTGCAGCCCTTGCTAGATTGAAAAGCACCAGCCTGCTACCTCTCAAGGGACCGCCGTTCCCCCCATGTCTGCAGGTAGCTGAAAGGGCCTTCACTGGAACTGGAGTTGCCCTGGACCTTGACTTGGAGCTCTAGCGTGCTAGTTACCAATACGGCCATCCCGGGCCTACGCCGTAAGAGGTCCGCAGTTCGGGAGATAGGCTCAAAAACGGTTGATTGAGACTCTGGTTCCAGACCAAGCTTGCGACCACAGCGTTGACACCCCTCCCACGCACCCAGCAGGTCCGTGTGGCACTTGGCTTTGGAATCTGCATGGATCCTGGGCCCTCCAGGCTGCAGGTGTGCACTTCCGCCAAGGCGCAAGCACTCGGGCCCATCTGGCCGAGGGCCCTCACGAGCACCCCCGTTTCCTCCTGTCCAGGTGGGGTTCACAGCAGACTCCAGCTCTGTGCTCACCTCCTGGTAAAGGGCGTCCCCCGACTCTCACCCACAACTCACATTAGTGCAAAGTCGGGACCCGTCAGACTCGAAGCCCGGCCGCAAAGGTAGCCCGCCACAGCCCCCCTAACTCAGCACAGAGAACCCCAGGTCCAACGCCCAGTGATGTCAAGGTCTCCATTCCAGCCGAGGGTGATCTGCTCCCGCGCCGAACCCAGCGTCACATCAGTCCGCGTGCAAGGTCACAGTCACTGGCCGTGTCCTACTTTGCACACGCCACACCGTGTGGGAGCAGCTGCACTCGCTCCACGTGCCCCTCACGGGGTCGGGCTCAGCGTTGGCTGAGACGGAGCGTGTAAATCCCAGTCCGTTCCAAGGTCGTGTTTTCTAATCAAAGCTTAGGAAGTAAAGGACGGCGGACGAGGGAGGCACGGCTGCCCTCTCTTTGGCAGCCTCCACGGCCCAGTATGAGGTTGGATTTTCTGAGGCGGCTCTTAAAGTTTTAGTTGTGTTTACTGCCGGCTGGTAATGGCTGACTATGATAAATAACAGCCAGGCGGATTTCTTCACAACGACTCCTTCTCCACCCGAAAAAGAAGATCCTCCCAAGGGCTCCTGGTGGCTAACGGAGCTCAAACGTAGCAACAGGGCCGAGCAGCCATTTCTAAACAGAGGCCGCTCACGCCAGCTCAGTTTTGGGGAGAAGCCTGCAGTAAACCGCCCGCCGCCCACCCACCCCGAACTCCCTGCTCCCCTGCCCTGTGTTCCTGCCGCCTGCGCCGGCCCTTATAAAGCCTAAAGGAGTTCCTGGAATTGTGTTTTCACCACCGGGACTGAGACTGCCCCTGTCCAATTGGAGCTGTGCCGTAATTCTATCCGTATTACCATCTTTATTGACCAATCAGAGCAGCTCCATTCTGACCAATCAAGACAGTGCTCTTTGGACCAATCAAACTGTGAGCATTTGGAGTCTTCATTTGCATGAAAGTGAACCAATCAGGGGGCCAGTGGTGGTATATAAGGCAGTTCCCCGGCACCACGGGGTGTACACTTTCTTTTACCGGGAGCGCCGGAGGCTGAGACAGCTACCTCGCCCCAGGATTGAGACATTTGCCGTGAGTGACGTTTCCTTCTTCACCGCACCTCCAAACTGGTGGTTTTTGTGTGGTAATACTGTCCAATCACGTATCATGCCACCGGGTTTAAGTAAAAGTTGTATTTTCTTTTCTCTACGCAGTTTGCGACTTAGGATCCATGTACACTCTGAGGAAACTACTCTTGGAGCTTTGATCTTCCCCAACTCCAGGGAAAGCAGAGCCCCAGCCTGCGACCCCGCCGGGCGGCCCCCAGGCTATCCTGCAGGTCTAGTCCCCACGAATGGCAGCTTTTTTGTTCAGAGTTTACCAGTGGTTCTCACGGGGGGGTGTCGCAATCATAATGGGAACCACAGGGCTGGTCCTGCTGCCACCCGGGCCCAATTTGCAGAGACCTGGGTGGGAATTGGGGACAGCCCCTTTTGCTCATCTGCACAGTTCCACCAGTGGCCCCCTCAGCAGGTTTGTGCCAATTTTTGTCACGGTCCAAAAGGCTTTTGTATCTGCCCTGATGTCTTAGCATGTGACACTCACCACAAACCCAGTGGGGCACCACCCTTTCACAAGCTTCTGTCGTGAGGAGTCTCAGCCCGAAACAGAAGGTTGCACGACTTCCAGGTAACAGAGGGGTTTCCCAAGTGAAAAGTGAAGACAGAGCTCTCTGAACACGGGTATCTTCGCGGCTCGGTGTCTTCAGAGAAGTGGGGCACAGCCTTGGGGACGTTTCTCCCACGAGGGCTGAGCTGTGGCAGGATGACGGTGCAAAGTCGGGAAACGCCTGGCCGCCAGGTGGGAACACAGTTGGCACTTAGGAACGTGCCCCAATCGTGTCTTCAGCACCCGAGGCGAGATGTGACTCTTGTACCTGCACCTCCGCTTCTTACAGCGCGCGTCTGGGCACCACGCCGGCCCTCGGAGCCCGCTGGCCTTTGGGGGAGCCGGCTCTCCCTGCCCCGGGCCAGGCCCTCTCCACACGCTCCTGTGGCTGCTGCTGACCCTGGGTGAGTCGGGAGTTACCCTGGGATGGGGCCTTGCTCCCCGCATCAACCAGGGCGCACCGAGGTGCTCTGTCTCAGGGTTCCTTTCGGGGTCAGAGGCAGATGGCAAAAGGTAGGAAACGAGCCAAGCTGGACTCTGGGGAAAGTAAGGGCCCCCCGCTATGTCAGCTGCATGTGTCCCCACTCTTCTCCTAGCTCATGGGGAGCTGGGGTGTTTCTGTTTTCTGCCAAACCACATCTCCAAACCCCGGGGGTCAGTGATGGTGTCTGAGGCTTGGGCAAGTGGAGGGAAGATCTGCTGAGAGACGTGACCCCCTCCCCGAAACCTGAAGCCAGTGTTTAATCAGAGATTGGAAAAGCAGGGGGGAGCAATGCCCAATAAACGGGGGTGGGGGTGAGCCCTCCATTCCAGCCCTGCCTGCCTGGCTGAGCCCTGACAGAGGAGGGAGGCTGCGGGGACCTAGAGGTGGCAGCATGGAACGAGCACACAGACACGGGGAGGGAACCCAGGGACAGCCGTGGCTGGGCGGTCAGGACGGTCCTCGGGAAGCACCTGTCCCTGAGGTTTGCAGAACGGTGCTCTGTGCTGACCTTTCGCTTTTGGCTCTTCACAGCTGCTGGACAGGAACAATCAGGTCAGTCCCCATCGCCCTGTCCCTCCCGGTCTCTGGGCATCCGTCCCCTGGGCCAGCCCAACCTCTCCCCCAAGGTCACACCCGTCCCCACGGTTGGCGAGCAGACCCTCCTGTGACTCCTGCGGGTTTCGGGTTTGTCCTCGTTACCAGGGTGCCTGGGCGAAAGGAGGCCTCAGACCTGACGTCCTCTGTGCCCCGGGGCCCTCTGTGTGTCCAAGCTAGTGCCCGTGTCACAGGCCATGGGGATGGCTCCCTCCCCCAGAACACAGGCTGTGGCCGAATCTGCACGCGTCTCTAAGGGAGCTCCCGCCCCTGCTGTGCCTCCACGCCCGTCCCGTCGGACCCCGCTGCCCTGGGTCCCCGGGGCCCCGTGCTCCGCTGCTTTGTGTCCCTCAGCTGTGACTGTGTCCCACTTGGATGGAGAGTTAACAGTGCCTTCCCTCACAGAATCTCAGATTGAGCGAAGCGTGACAGTAATGGAAGCGGAAGAAAGCTCGCTCGTTCGTGTTAGCACCCACGTCGGGAGTGGCCTTCCCAAGGCGGGGGGCTGTGTACGCCCCGAGAATGCAGGGGGGCGCGCCGGCCGGGCCCAAGGCGTCGCCCGCACTCTGGGCCCCACACAGCTCGTCTGCTGAGCTTCCCGAGCCCCCGTGGGGGTCTGAGATGCCCAGGACCCCCTGCCCACCTCCATAGGGTTGTGTCCCAGTGTCTCCCTGGGTGGCTTCTGCTGCAGTCCCCACAGGTCAGCCGCTGGCAGGTCCGTGCTGCCCCCTGCTCTCTGCCTCCCGTTTCCCATTTAGGGGTCCGTCCGAAAGCCTCCGTCCTCCTCACACCCCCATCATCCACGGCCTTCACGGGAGAGATGGCTACGCTCAGCTGCAGGGCCCCCGGCGCCCCGGCCAGGCCGGGAGGCGTGAGCTGGTATCACAATGACAAGCCGTTGCGCCAGAAATCGGAAGAGATCCGCATCGAGGAGTCCGGGGAGTACAAATGCAAGACGTGGAGTTCGTCCCGCAGCGACGGCGTACGCGTGCAATTCTCCGGTGAGACGAGTTGAGGGGCGGGGGGTCCCCAACATGAAGCCCACAGGCAGCCCTCAGGGAGACAGCAGGGCATCCAAGGGGCCGACCCCAGCAGCACAGACCGCCCGGGGCTGCGTGGTCTCCCGGAGGCCCGGGTTCTGGCCCAAGGGGCGTGGTCCCGAGCCCTCAGCCCCCAGCAGGTATGGGGATCTCGAGAGTCCAGGTCGGGGGACCACACATGGTCCACAGCCCCTTCCTCATGCCGGCACCAGGGGGCTCGAGGGGAGCGGGGCCGAGGACGCGCTGAGTGTGTCCCCCATCCACCCGCAGACTGGCTGGTCTTCCAGTCCCCGCACCCCGTCTTCGAAGGAGACAACGTAACTCTGCGGTGCCTGCTGAAGGACTCCAGAGATAAGACTTACTACAAAGACAGGAAACGGCTGGAAGCTCCTCCCGACTCAGACGGCGTCACTCTGTACTCCGTCTCCAGGGACAGCAGCGTGTATCACTGCACGGCTTTCAAAACCCTTCTCGGGATATTGTATAAGAAAACTTCATCGCCTCTAAGGATCCAAGTTCAAGGTGTGACGATGCCACGCCTGCGGGTGACGGGGCGAGGCCCGGGGACAGAGGCGGGTGCTTGTAGGCCGGGCGCCTGGGGAGCCCCTCACGGCCAGGTCCCTGCTGCCCGGGGCGGGTGCTGAGACACAGGGCGCCCCCCGCCCCCCACAGCTCTGAGCCTCACCCCCGGGAACTGTGTGTGCTTCTCCCCAGAGCTGTTTCCACGGCCTGTGCTGAGAGCCAGCCCCTCCCAGCCCATGGAGGGGGACCCCGTGACCCTGACGTGTGACACCCGGCTCCCCCCAGAGCGGTCGCGCACCCCACTCCATTTCTGTTTCTTCAGAGAAGACCGGGTCCTGGGCCCAGGCTGGAGCAGCTCCCCGGAGCTGCGGCTCCCCGCCTTGTGGGAAGAAGACGTGGGGTCCTACTGGTGCCAGGTGCAGACGGCAACACACAGTGTCGTGAAGACGAGCCTGCGGGTCCGGGTGCACGTGCGCAGTGAGTGGTGGGGCTGCTCGCTGGCTTGGGGACAGCGTGGGGGGGGATGGGACACGTCCAGCTGCGCCAGCCTCCTGTCCCGAGGATCACATTGGCCTAGTCCCAAGAACGTTCTAGTACCTCACGTAACGGCAGTTACTGACCAGTGTCTGGGGGCCTGACCCTGGGTGAGAGGGACACTGCAGACACCGAAAGGGTCACTAGAGGCACAAACCCACCCGCGGGGCTCCCCGGGGGTCGCCCTGAACTCGCCCCAAAACACTCACAAGAGAGGAAGACGTGCGTGAACTCAGGACCTCAGAGAGGACCGGCGAGGCTGGAGAGAGGCCTTGGGGGGCAGAGAGGGGTTCGAATTCCGAACTAAGTCACCTCAGGACAAGAGTCCTGTCCCCAACTGTTCTCTCACATTTGGGGGTTTGCCAGCGCAGCAAAGATTCCGTAGCGATGAAGGTCCATAGAACGTGACTGCCGTCGACACCAGGTTGAAGGTCCCCGAGGGCGGGGACCGTGTGTGGGGACAGGCGGGGAAGGGGTGTCGCCCCCTTTCTAACAGGTGACTTCGTTGTGCACCTCCGGCCCCGGGCTGTCACACCTGCCTCTCTAAGCTTGTTCACAGCAGCCCCAGCCTTCCCTCCAACCCTGAAGTCCCCGTCCCTGGGGACCCTCACGTCCCCGCCCCTGGGGACCCTCACATGTCACCTTGGGTCCTCGCAGGAGTCCCCGTGTCTGGTGTGCAGCTGGAGACCCGGCCTCCCAGTGGGCAGCTGACGGAAGGAGACAACCTGGTCCTCGTCTGCTCAGTGGCTGAGGGCACAGGGACTGTCACCTTCTCCTGGCACCGGGAGGGCACCGTCAGCTTAGGAAGCAGGACGCAGCGTTCGCGGGCAGCGGAGCTGCAGCTGCCCCGTGTCGGGGAGCAGGACGCCGGCAGCTACTCTTGTGCCGCCAGCAACACCCACGGCCCCGTCTCCAGCCCGCGGGTCAGCGTCACGGTGAGACGTGAGTGCCCGGCATCCCCCACGCAGCCAGGGGCCGAGGCCTTCCCGGAGGAGGCAGCGGGGGCCGGGGACATCGGGGGAGGGACATTGGCGCAGACGGCAGCACACGGGCGTGCAGGGCCCCTCGTTCCCTGCACGGGGGCCTGAATGGTGACAGAAACACGGTTGTCCAGGATTGCTCCTCATGGCTCCAGGGACACACTTGCGTCCAGACACATCACGGGGGACCGTGGCTGTCACAGCAGGACTGCCTCTGACGGTTGTCTCCTCCCGCAGTTCCAGCATCTCGTCCTGTCCTCACCCTGGGGACCCCCGAGGCCTGGGCGGTGGCCGGAACTGTGCTGCAGCTCCACTGTGAGGCCCACAGAGGCTCTCCCCCCATCCTGTACCGGTTTTATCACGAGGACGTCACCCTGGGGAGCAGCTCGGCCCCCTCCGGAGGAGGAGCCTCCTTCAACCTCTCTCTGACGGCAGAACATTCCGGAAACTACTCCTGCGAGGCCGACAATGGCCCGGGGGCCCAGCGCAGTGAGGTGGTGACACTCAGCGTCACAGGTAAGCAGGGTGTGTCACACGCATTCTTTCAAACAGAGCCCGTTGGGGCTGCCGGCTGCGGGGGACATGCGAGCAGCCTCCCCACATCTCCTGCCTCCACCCGAGGGTTCTGGGGCTCTGCCTTCGGACTCGGCACTCAGCAGCCATTTTGCAGTCCCGTGCGTCGGTGGACATTCGCTCCATGTGTCTCTGCTTTTGTTGGCGTCGGTGAGTGGTTCTCCGTGGGCAGGGCCGCGTCTGAATTGATCACAGACGAGTTCGAGCTTCGGAAGACGGGGCATCTGCTTGCTACAGTCTGTTTACGTCGATTCAGAAACAGGCAGAGACTAAATTTCAGAGATGGCGAGTTGACGTTCTCTGGCGACGAAACCTCGTAATTAAAAATGTAAATATTTTTAAACAACCGTTCACAAGAGGCTCGTCTGCGTGGTAGGAGCGTGTTCAGACAGCATCGGTGACAGGAGGAAAGGGTCTTTTTTGTCTGTCGAAGCGTCTCACTAAGCAGCATACCACTGATAGTCGGCAGGCACGAAGTAACGGTCCCCTCACACACACGCGTGGGTGATCCCTGCGTTTACTTCCTCCTCGTACAGCTTGGCCGCCCAAGACGGAAAACATTCTTGGTGGCACCAAAAGACTCTGGGCATCCCCCCAGGTCCTCAGAAAACCCCGTAAAGATTGTATCATTCCACGGAGAGGGCTCGGCGGCCTCCTGACAGGGCCCCGTCCCAGAGCACTGAACATGGACGAGCCGCTGACATCCCCTCACCGTGGCCAGCAGCGGGGGCGCGTCCTCGAGTGGAGTCATGCCTGTTCAGCGCTGGTCCCCGGGGTCCCTCTGCTTTGCAGGACGGGGCTGGCGGCCCCCACCGGCCTGCCCTTGCTCCCAGAGCACCCGGCGTGCAGCCATAGCCCGCGCCCCAGCCCAATGGCTCGTGCAGGCTGCCCCGCCACCCTCGTCCCATGTGACAACGCCATGCAGTCATGAAGTGTCACGACGGTCCATTCCTCCAGGCTGTCCTGGTTCCATGAGGATCAATTCAAATGGAAGTCGTTATTGCTATATCTGGACACTTTTGTGCCAGTGTGGGTCAGTTCAGTCACCCATTCACTGAGGAGGTGTTGCGTGCCAGACAACGTTCTGGGGATGTGGTAAACGCGCAGATAGGAGCTCGTTCCTGTGACACTGTGTTCGGGGATCAGGCACAGAGCAGTGATAGGTGGTATGTACAGATAGGTGATGGGTGGGTGGGATAACAGATAGAGGATACAGATGATGGATGATAGGTAGAGGCTAGATTGCTCACAGACAGGTGATAGATAATACACACACATACTAGTGCCGACCGCCTTGCAGAGAAAGCAAGATGGTTGCACAGAGGAAGGTCAGAGAAGTGCACAAGGACGAGTCCGCAGCTGAGACTCGGGCGTCAGTCACGCTGAGAGACAAACCTTGCTCTTAGGTAGTATTTCCATCGATGATAACGGCTGACATGCAGCAAGCACTTCACGTGCACGATTTGTATCACGGGAGCTTGAGATGCAGTTGGCATTAGCATGGTTTTACAAACGCCATAAACTGAGCCCAGAGACCTTAAACTTTTTTTAAACCCAGCACCGATAAAGGAGCGGAGACAGAGTTTAAACTCGGGTTTCCCTGAGCCGGGGTCCGTGTTCGTACAGTGCTGTGCTGGGTACTTCCTTTACGAGGGGGTCTCGTGTGCGAATCAGTGACACGGCATTAAAACTGTTTTGTCCTCAGTTCCCGCATCCCGTCCTGTCCTCACCCTCGCGGCCGCCGGGGCCTGGGCGGTGGCCGGAACTGTGCTGCAGCTCCACTGTGAGGCCCACAGAGGCTCTCCCCCCATCCTGTACCGGTTTTATCACGAGGACGTCACCCTGGGGAGCAGCTCGGCCCCCTCCGGAGGAGGAGCGTCCTTCAACCTCTCTCTGACATTGGAACATTCCGGAAACTACTCCTGCGAGGCCGACAATGGCCTGGGAGCCCAGCGCAGTGAGGCAGTGCCTCTCCTCGTCACAGGTGGGTCAGGGGTGCCTGGGCTGCTGGGGACAGTTACCATCGGTGAGGTATTTCCCAGCAGACGGTGCAGAGTCTGCCATCGTAGGAGGCTCAGGAGCCCTGAACGTGGGCACCGGCCGCCTTCCGTCTGGGCCATCATTTTGAAAATGGCAGCTTGGGGTGGGGATTGTTGAGACGGAGACATCAGACCCGGGCCCACTCCTGCCCCCCACCCACGCAGACGGATGGAGTCCCGTCCACAGGGTTCCGGCACTCAAGCGCGGGTCTCTCCACTCAGGGCCTTCCCGGAGCAAAGCCCCCCTCACTGTCAGCGTCACCGGGGCGCTGCTCGGCGTCCTCGGCCTTGCTGCCGCCGCTGCTCGGATGGGTCAGCTCAGAAGCCAGAGGAGCTCAGGTGAGTGTCCGTGCTGTGACGCCTGCCGTGGCTGGGAGAGTGTGGCCTCGGGTGATGTGCCTGCCAGGCGTCCCTGAGTGCGCGGCCCCGCGTTCTCTGCAGCGCCCGCTGTCAGGGGCAGTGACAGGAAGACGGGATTCGCGGGCAGTGAAGTGGTCACTCCGCGTGTCGCCCGGAGGTTTAAATCGGGTAGCACGTTTGCTTCCAGTTAGAAACTAGGAAGTTGTTTACAGTCCCACCCCGGCGGCCAAAGTTGACTGGAAACCAAAAGGGTTTTTCTTTTTTTTTTTTTTTTTGCTTTTTGGTATGTGGGTAGCTCCCTGGCTGGGAATCGAACTCAGGCCGCAGTGCTGACAACGCCAGTGCCGAAGCCTTAAACCACTACACCACCAGGGAACTCCCAAGGGTTTTTCAAAGTGCTCCATTTGTAACGACAACCAAGAAGAGACAGTAGCTGGGGGTGCACACCCTCAACGCTGAGATCGATGGGAAGGGCCGTCAGGTGTGACGTTGGGGTACAGGTAACAAAGACCCTGGTGGTCGCTGACAGACAGAGGTACAACTGATGGTTGTGGATTGCTCTCCGGTCCTGCAGACTTGCTACGCGTACGTCATCGTTCCAGTAGCTGTTTTATAGGTTTTGTCAGCCGGCACTTACTCTGAACTATGCCTTGATAGTAATGTGTTAACGGAGGTGACGTTAGCGTGGGATTTCTGCATCTACCCTCTGCTTTTCATCTGTTTGCTCCAAGTGAATCTGTTATGGACAGCATATAGCTGGTTCTTGCTTTTTTATCCTATAGGACAGTTTCTGCCTTCTACTAAGGTGCTGAGACCATTGACGTTAACATGGCTGTTGATAAAGTTAGGCGTAAGTTCGTTGACTATTGTTTGCCTGCCTTTTCTTTTTGTTGTGGCTCCACGTTACTTCCTTTGCGGGCAGTTAGCTGTGTGATGACGTTCAGTTTTGTTATTTTGGGTGTGATAGGACACGCATCTAACTTAGCTGTCTTTAAGTGACATATCTGCTCACCTGTACTATAAGGTGCCGCCCCAGCGTACTGCCCACCTCCCCGCCCCGCTGCACTGCTGCCATTTTGCAATGACTACCGCATTTTTCTGTGTGTAAGATGATACTCTCGACTACAATCGTTAGACCGAAAGTGGGGGCATTGTCTTACCCACGGGAGTAACCCGACAAGGAGCGTTTCTTCATGTTGGGATTGAAGAGAGGGGTCGTCTCGTACACAGGAAGCCACGGCATCTTGGACAGAGACTCGCACATACAGTTACCTCCCCCGACGTCCTGCGTCCCTCTCTGTGTGCCCACGTCCGTCTGGCGTCACGTTCCCCGTAATACGGGTCTGCTGGGGATGGAGTTCTTCAGCCTCGGCATGTCTGGGAAAGTCCGTGTCGCATTTGTTTGTCACAGATGATTTTGCGGGCACGGAAGGCGTTGCTTCGCCTTAGGTTGTTCTACGCCACTGCTCTGCTGCCCTCCAGCGTGCGCCTCCTACGAGAAGCCCACCCAGGAGTGCTGTTCCGTGGACCGGGGCATCGTGGGGCCTCGTGGGGCCTCCTTCCTGCGCTGCTCTGGGTGCCTGTGGGGCTTCAAGGTGTTACATGTTGGCACTGCCAGCCGTCCCCTTCCTTCGTGTGGTGCAGCCAGACGCTTCCGTCCTCTCTTCCTCGGGGTGCACGCACCTCTGCAGAGTGGGGGTCGTGCACCAGGGTCGTGCACCGTGCTCTGACTAACGCCTCTTTCCGGCTGAAAGCGCCTCCACCCTGTGTTCCTCCGCGTGAACCACGGCGCCAGTGTTTCAGGACTGATAGTTCACAGCCACTTCGTATTTTCATAAATCACGTGACACGTGAAGTTACATGTGTGGCACTGACCCCATCCCCCATAGCACGCATCCTAAAATTTGCCACTGAACTTAAGAGTCTGTTACGTCCCATTTAATAGTGTGTCAGACTCTCCCAGTCACTCCTGCCCCTTCAGTTCCA
>PVJL010014765.1:0-26767 GCA_004026885.1 Lyroderma lyra
TCAGCTTCCCCTCATAATCAGCTGACAACAGGGTGGGAATAAGTAATAATCTAACTAGCTCTGAAATATATAGCTCTGGGTTCTTTTGTAGCCTGTGACAATGTGCAGAACAGAAAATGGAGTGGTAACTAACTACTTGCAATGCTTCACAAAGTCTCATTGCTATAAAGCAGCAGTGAATGCTCAGGTCATCACAGTATTCCACTGACCCTACCTTGGCATGGGAGTATCATTTACTCCCACAGAGAGATAACCCCATTCATTCAGCCAGCACCACCCAGTGGGCGAAGCTGACTACTGCATTTTTCCACCAAAAAAAAAAAAATGGGTGAGACTGAAGATTTGCTTCACTCTTGGCCTCACCAAAACTATAAACATGGTATGGCTGTGTTGGTGCTTGTGTAAAGTAGAGTTAGTGTTGCCAAAAGGTATTCTACTGTTAGACTTAACAGGCTTCACATATTTCAGCTCAGAAGTAAAGGCTTTTCTTGGAGCGTGTGTGTGTGTGTGTGTGTGTGTTCTTGCCAGACTTTCTTGTCTAGGATATGTAGAAGGAAAAAACAAAACTCACAGACTTCACTACTTTGTTGTTCCTAAAACCCCTAGGTCCCTAGGAAGCCTACTTTCTTTCCAACTTTCTGAGTCTTTCGATGCTTGTTTATTATGTTATAACCAGGACATCTTAGTTGTAAGAAGGAGAACCTGGGAAGAATGGAGCTAAACTATTTTGGTTGAAATCATTATGCATGGATTAAATTTTAATGGTTAATTATATTGATTGAAATTTTAAAACTAAATGCAAATGTCAAAATATTTATTTTGAATAAGATGTTTTGTTTTACCTTTTTTATATAAGTATTGCACGCTAACTGATTGTACCACCAGAGTTCCTGTTTTACCTTTTTTAAATGCTGTAATATTTTATATATTTTGCAAAACTATAATAAAAATTCTCAAAATTTAAAGTGTATAATTTTGACATCTTTTTTAGCCTTATTCAAATAGAAATATTACATGTGGAACTATGAGATATTAATTATTTCATTTTCTTCATTAACATTTTTAATTCATTTTTATTGATAGACTTTTTGGGGTGACATCAGTTAGCAAGAATTACATAGGTTTCAGGCATACAATTCCACAGTGCATTGTCAACTTGTCATATAATAATTTCCCCACCTATTGTGACTTCTCGTTCCATCACCTTATAGCTAGCTTCTCCTCCCTCCTCTCCCACCTCCTCCCCTCTCTCCCCATCGCATCTCCCTTGTCCCCAAATAACATAAAACTATTGATTATGTCCATGGGTTATTTGTTTGTTTGTTCATTTCATTTTTCTTTGTTGCTTACAGTTTTCATATTCTGCATATAAGTGATGTCATGCAGTTCTTTGTTTCTTCTGAAATCAACTCCTGCTGTGTTCTATGATTACTTTTCTGAAATTTAATATCACCTACATGAACTGATGAGACATCTGCTGTAAATGTTTTGTGTTACCTTAAAGGTTTTGATATTTTATGATGTAGATACATTAATAGTACAATAAAAATGCAATATGCTTTATTTAAATGTTTCAAGCCATTTCAAAGAATCATTAAAATGATTAAAAACTAGTTTATACTGTGCTGAGATAAATTTTTCTAATATTTCTTAATTTTTAAAATATAACTTTCAAGATAAGTAAATTTCATTTCAATTTACAAACATTTATGCATAAAAATTCAAGTAATTCATATATTTGCAATTTAGAGGTGTGCTTCTTTACTTCTAACCAGGAGATTTCTAGTATTTATATGTTATGAAAATTTATCTAATTAGTATAACTGAAAACAAGATGTAATCTATACATACAACTGTATCACCTTTATGTAGAAATCAAATTATTAAAATCAAAAAACAAAAAACAAAAAATGTGTCAAGTTTGGGCCTCAAAGCTGGCCCTAACTTGGCCTTTTTGTTAAATATAATAAACAGTACTACCCATAAGACAATCTGTTTATGCTTTAAAAAGATTTCAAACACAGTGTCACGCTAGAAAAACAAACGAAGGAAATTGTCAAAGAGGTGAGAAACCCTAATTATTGGGTGTAGAGAAAAAGGAAATAGTTTCTATATAGACTCATAATTGGACCTAAGGTAGAATGTTTTCAAAATCTGTATCTTCTTCCTATGAAAGACTGTAGCCAGCAATGGATGTTAACAGTGGTGATTTTTGTTGAATCACGCTTGATTTTCTAGTTTTCAGTCGAGTATAAGAACATTACTCAACTATGCATGCATGTGTGTGTGTGTGTGTGTGTGTGTGTGTGTGTGTGTTTCAGTAGTCCAATAATACTCTAATAGATCAACAATACTTTATAATTTTTCCCACTGAAAGCAATGCCTAAATTCCATAGAACTCTCTACCTAATGATGTTTACAATGCAAAAGGTCCTTCCTGTTTACCTTTCTTCTATATAAAATCATAGTTCTTATTTTTATTGACATATATGCCTTATCTTATTAGGAGTAACAAATTTTTTAATGGTAAATATTAAATTATTCTTATGAGCAAATCTTGTCCTGTACAAATCTTTTATTTTCTTGAAATATCTACATTTAAAATAAATTTTAAAAATAAGTATTTTAACTTTTTTATTTTTACCTTTTCAAAGATGAAATAAATGATCATTAAGCAATATTTAGTAGGGAATACTCCATATACATCTTAAGGCTGTTCATTTTTACTATTCTCTTAAAATAGTATATTGAAAAATCAATAAATGTAATATAAATAATTATATTAAGTTATATATTACTGAAGCAATGGAACTTGAATTAAAATCTAGTGGTGTTTATACTTCTATTTTATAAGTCATAAATGTATTATATTTATCAAATATATTTAAAAATCATAAAAAAGTTTGAAATACATTTAACAACTTTCAAAATTACAGAATAAACACGTCTTAAAGAAATGTACACAAACATCTCTTCCCCACTTTCTCTCAATCTCCACATACACATACACACACACACACACACACACACACGCGCGCACACACACACACTCACACACACTCACTCACTATATATTTTCTAATTAAACTTAATCTAATCTCTCCGCTGTTATTAATTGTATTTAATGTATTCCTATTTACCATTTGTTCTAAGTATTTCAGTTTTAACCTACATTAAATACATTTTTGCAACATCTACTCTAAATTAATCAGTCCTCTATCACTAACGTGAATTAAAGTTGCTGTTAGAATTCATTTTATTATTTAGGAACTACATACTTTTTCCTTTTCCCTCAAACAAATAAAACATAGTTTTCTCAATAATAGAGGAAGAGAAGGACTTTAATGGTAGATTTTATCTGACTCAATTATGCCCCATAATAACAGAGATACCGTAGAGAAGAAAGAAATTTTTTATATAATTGTATACCTTTATTGTGAAAGCCCGTGATTCAGAGACTAACGTTGTGGAACTTATTATGCAACTTGTGAAATTTCATGATTTATTGTTCAGTGCTTTGGAACTTACGGAGTGTCCCTATTTTTACATGTTATGATTTACTGAGTAATACAAGAGCTGATTACGTAGCTTGATAGTAAAATTCCAGTTTACTGTGAAATAGTGGTTCCAATCTGTTTTTACAATGAAGAGAGTTTATCTAATGTTTCCTAATTATAGACAAACTTCACCAGATACTTCATTTTCAAAGCAAGTAATGTCTCTAAGAATGCTTTGAATACATCTTTTTCAAGAGGAAAATTTCTCCCCTCCAAATGATCATTAATTCTAATTTCTGGAAGCTTTTGAGTCAGTAAATCAGTACTTAGAAAATGAAAATGACTTGCATTAACTGTTTCTCCCTGTCTCACTTATCATTAATCAAAACGTTAAGGAATAATTCTAGAGTAAGCAGAATTGTAAATTCATAAATTGATATTAAAACTATGCTATGTTTGGTAGTATGTGTTTGTGTGCATTGCGGTGTTTTTGGAGTTTTTCTTTTGCTTTAGATACATCAGAAAGTGATATATCATAAAAAGATATTCAGATTTGTAAACTGTTTCTTTTTGTTGAAGTCATTTTTATTATTCAACTTTATACATGTATTTATAGCTGTTAATTATCTGTAATAAGAAACATGTGATTTAACTCCTGAAACAATCTAAAATTTTAATGTTTTATTTATCTTAAAGTTAAACTATGCAAATGTGGCTTAGTCCATTTAATCCATGCATATGCATTGATGCAAAAGTATTAAATGTAGATAGTATCAAATTATAGAAATAAGTATGTGCCAGATATATTATGGAAACTCATTCATGGTTTGTGGACTGCTCCACACCCCCAGGCACATAAGAGGTACAGAGGTATATTTTAAACACTAATATATATATAAAAAGAAGATACTATATTTGTTAGCATTAAGGAGTAAAAAAGTAAGATTTTGGGGGAGATTTTATAGCCAGGAAAAAATAAGTAAAAGTGGTAATTAAACAAAATAGACAAATAATATGTATCAACCCAAAGGCTGAATCTAGAGATTATAGTGTCTGAGATGAATTTAGCTGCTTTTGTTCCCTTTGGCAGGCCTGTTCTTTTCCTGGTAGCCAACAGGCAATGTGACACAAAGCTCAAAAATTTGTTATATAATATAACTGATTGTCTGGAAGGTAAATTTAAAAAAATTAAAAAGCAAACCCCAAACAAGCAGATCCAAACAATAATACTACTAAGAGCTAATGAAATATTCTCTACCAAAATGCAGTCAATAGACTAATGACATAAGATACAGATTCAATTTATAATGATACAGAAAATATAAAGCAGCACATGTATAGGAAAGAGTTAGTATATGTTAATATATAAAATTAAAATGGATACATTAAAGGAAGGGAGGAAGTTTCATTTGAGTTTAATAATTTGAAGATATAACACCAGAACCCTAACCAGTAAACTGGAAGTGAACCAAACTGAAAAAGTAAAGAAGACTAAAATGCCTTAAGTTGCATTGTAGGATTAGGGGAGTGATCAAGAAACAAGAAGGCAAGAACAGAGATGAAGCACTGACCAACAACACATCTGTGATTTCTCATCAATCTTTACTGAGAATGTATTTATGGCTATAACCCAAGCATGGCTCCATATTATATGTAGGAGTTATTTCTGTAATACTAGAACACTTATCAAATCCACTTGAAATGCATATATGATTTTATTATTTTGTAACTTTACTCTTTACTTGTTATGCCAATTAAGGGAATACCCATTTTCCCAAACACATACAGAGAGACACACACAAACAACACTTACTGGCACACACTTTCACATTGCACATTCATACACAGTTAATTTAAATGGAAACATTTAAAAATTGAACTTTGATGGTTGAAATTCACAGCCTCAGTCAAGTGTTCAAGGAGGGTTGGATGGGAACTATTTTTTCACTTCATCTCTCTAAGCTACCGAGAGCTAAAAGGCTGAAAGGAGCTGATATAACATCCTCTCCATATACTTTTTGTTAGAGTTTTTATATCATTCTCATATCCTTTATTATTATAATTATCTAAATCATAGACTAATACAGAATCAAATAACATTTTTAGGAGCACTTTGAGCAAAGAATATATGTTACAAAGGATATAAATGCCATACATGCTAAACCATTCTAAAATATAATTGCTTTATATTTCAGGTCCCATTGAATGTCTCATTTTGCAGCAGCACATCCAATATGGATTCTGTCAAAGAATATCCCAACTCAATCTCAATGTATAATGCATGCTTTATATACTGTTAACCAATAATATAATTCATCTGGTGCCAATTTTTGAAAAATAGGCTTCACTATAGATTAGCTTATACTATGTTTCTTTACTAAAACTTTCAGAAATTGCTTGTTTTATAATTCCAAATTATTGTGACTATAAAAGTAGACTCAGTAGTAGTCTATTTATAATACCAATGGAGGCCTCAATAACTCAAGTGAGTTATTGAAAAATGTCATTACTGCAATAGCAAACATACTCAACTACACAAATACCTTATCTCATGTATTATTTTTTCTCACATCAAAGAAAGCATGTAAGGAGCTAAAACTTTTAAAGCTTTTATTGGTAAATTATTCATTTTACATGTGTATTAGAGAAGCATGTTTTCATGAAAAGAAATAAATATTCTATTCAACAGAAGTGTTCTTTACCTTCTCAGACTGTGTAAGATGTTTGGCTTCCTGTAGTAGGCTTTTTAGCAAATTTGTTGGAGTACTTCCAGTGTCAGGAAGAAAAAAAAAACAGAGGTTGCAGCATTTTAATATCTTTTTGAACCTAAGCATTACTAAAGTACACAGATATCTTCAAATTCATTAGCTCTCTTGCAGGCCTTTGCAGTGTTGGTAGTTAATTAATTATTCTCTAGTAATTGAGTTTGCAGTGCAATGGCAAATGTTTATTAAATTAACATTACCAAATGTTTAATAACATATTAACTTGCACTATGAGTTAGATTTAGTTTTAAAATTTTATCCAATTTTAGCATAAATATGTAGGCACAAATCATTTAAAATGTCATCTGAATATAGATCTGAGAAGAAGGAAGTTTAACCAATAGAATAGCCACAAGCTCATTTAAAGCTTTAAAAAAAATTCTATATATATTATATATTACCTAATAGAGTACATAATTCAATCTCTTATATTGTCATTGAAGGCCATGATTGTATGACATAACAAAATAACATTTTTTGAAGAAACAAACATGTGTCTACAATTGTGTAAAGTAATACATATATTCACTAGTAAAATCATGTTTGCTCTTTGTATCTTAAAAATTTAACTCAGTTGCAAAGAGATGTGCTGTCACATGGTTTCTTCTGATATGACAGTATCAGCCATATTGTCCATAATTAAATGGATAGAGAGCAGTGGTCACTTTCACAGAAGCTGAATCAGGGAAAACAGATTTACCATATGTCATGTTCTGATATAGATGTTTTTCATGTGCACATTTTCCACTTCAATGAGAGTGGTAGTTACTAATAACATGGTCTTCCTCTGTTCCTTTGTCACTCTAGCTTCATGGTCTAGAATATGAATAAGTAAATATATATATAGATAATAAATAAATAAATAAATAGATCATTAAACTAAATATTTGGGGGAATGAATGATTTGTATTATTTGGTCTTTACAACAGCCTCCAAAGTAAAATGTTTCTATTCAAAATTACCAATAAACAAACCAAAAATAAATGGTTTGCTCTAGGTTGGTTTTACAGTAAATATCAATCCAAGTTAGAGATTATCAAGATCACACTTAGTAATATATATTCTTTTATTAAAACATACTTCTTTTTCATTGTTATTAATTTTACACAAGTGGTATGTGAATATATTTCACTTTAATAAAGCATTCATAGATATAATTACAGTTCATTTGATAACCATGTTTAGTCCTAGCTCCTCTCATATTTATAAGTCATGTCATAACTACATAATAACTCTATGTTATAAATACTATTTTGTCTGTCATTGTATATAAGAGAGCAAAAGAGAGACAGAGTGCTTGCCATGGAAAAGAACATGCTCTATAAACTTGTCAAGTTTACAAAGCTAGGAAGTAGTGAACCTGAGATTTGAAATTACAAAATCTATTCCAGAGTCTGTGCCTTTAGTCACTATGGTCATTGTGCTCTAATGACTCTCTGTGAAATTGATTTTTCAGAAGTTTTTGTAGCCAACAATGCAATGTTACCCTACCAAGAAATAAACCAGAGAGAGGCCATAATTATCACACACACACAAACACACACACACACACACACACACACACAAGGATCTGGGGAAAAAACTAAAAATAATTAAATTATTTTCAAAGGATATTTAATAACATTTGTACTAACTTTCTTCTTCCCCTAAGCATCAATTCATACAGAACATTCTTTTATTTGTTAGAATTATTGGGGTGACATTGATTAGCAATTGTAGGTGTACAATTCTACTGCATATTGTCTATGCATTGCATTACACATTCATCACCCTACAATCAATTCAGAAGCATGAGGGGGAAATAAACCATAACTTTCTATCAAAAAACTTTATTGTCTTGTGTCTCTTTTCAATTAAGAGGGCAAACAATGATGTTTTTTCTCAAAGTAGATTAAAATTATCTACCAAAAAAATAGTTGTGGTGGTCACAAAATAACTGATCACCATCTCTGCTTCAATATACAGAAAACCATCAATCAAAGCAAAAACATAGTTACCACACATATAATTTTTAATAATAATATGACATAAACATCTTTTGACTGAAGAAAATGTACTTTCAAGGTCTTATTTTGATGAAATAAAAAATGTAATTCAAAATATTCGAGAGTTGTTAATATTTTTGTGCCAGAATAATATAGGTAAGGCTACTATACAACAAACTGTATGTAAATAATATGGAAGATTTTGACATATAATCAGTTTTTACTCTTCTATCTTTGAACTTTACCATTGGCAGTTAAAATATTTTATATATCATTGGATTTCTAGTGCTTAAAACACTGATTATCTAATGAATCCCTGAACGAGACAACAAATACATTTCAGTCATATACACCACTCAATCTTCAACTATTTCGTTCTATATATTCTTAATTTTCAAAAATTTACCTTTCATTTTTCCATATGTTTCTGGGTCTTAAGTAATCTTATTCCCATAACATCTTACTTTGTCCTCTATAATTTCTGACTTTGTCCTCTCTCTGAGAAATGGCAACTTCCCTAGAAGTAATGTTCTCAAGTATCTATAGATCAAAATTTTATTAATTTCACGAAACATTTGTGAGGGTCCAGAAAAATTTAAAGCTACCGTTGTCTGTGTGAATTTTGAAAAATTTAGATTGTGCTTGAAATAATTCTTAAAAGTCCTCACTACAAATAAAGGCAAACAAACTAATTGAATTTGAAAATGAGTGCTTTTAGAAATATTGTTAGTTTTCTATGTGTTGCAAAATCATTCTATGTGAAAAAATATATTTATGCATGGTCAGTTCTTTCTGAGTAAAAACTACAAGTGATATGGGTTAAAAGAAGTAAATGGCATAAAAAGTTTAAGAACTTAGAGATCTACAAAGACATACCCTAGTTTATGGCTCATGGAGCCCTTTGTTAACATTTCTCAAAGAAAAATATTTCCTTTAGAAAGGTAAGGTCTCTTTCTTTCCTTCTTCAGATGAGAGGATCAGTTATGTAAGCTTCCATACTCATATATAAGAGCTGAGATTAATAATTTTGGCATTCTGCTTATCTCAGACATACCTATTCCTATACAAGCAGATGACATCTCCTCTCATCACACTAAGTAGAAATGGGAGTGTGAATCATTGGCACTAAGGTATTCTGTAAGTAAGTAATCAGTCTGATCCATTTACCCCAAACCAGAAATTTGCGTTTACTTTATATGTATAGACATGTAGATGTAGGTGTTCTTAAAATTTGTGTTTTAGTTACAGATGAATTGCTTAACTTGAATTGAAAGCTGGAGAAGTCATATTAGTGATCTTACCAAATTGGATTCACTATCCATGGCACATCAAAAGACTAGGTCTGCCTCAATAGATTTTCATTTCTTTCTTTTTCTTTTGCTGACGATTGCTAGATCTAGGACATTCACACATTATCTATTTACACATTATCTATTTTCAACAGCTAAGTGCCAATATTCCACATATTCTCAAACATGTCAGAAATATTCCAAATCTTTCTTTCCTCCATATTTCAAATATATAAGAAACACAGTGCTAGATATCTTGCTTTCAAATTATCAGTATAAAGTTCAAGACATATAAATTAAACTGAACATTAATATACAACTTATATACAGTCACTATATACTATTTAATGTGCTTATAAGAAACATAATCAGAAGCTTTGAAAGATCAGAAAGTTGGCTTTTAAATATCCATCAAGGTTCAAACACTCTTTTTGGGAAGTGAGAAGTTTTACTCAGTATGTTTAGAGGGCAAAGTGCATTCCAGAAGAAAGAAGAGTGTGAATAAAGACAAAAAACTAAGCCATACAGGCAAAGGAAAGAGACATCAGCATTTATCAAACACACACACATGCACACACACACATACATGCAAGCACACTGGTATATGTATATATGCATATGTGTATACATGCATATTGTATATATTGTTTATGCATGCATACCTACATGTACATGTATGTATATAAACATGTTTACCAACATACATGCATATGTGCATGCATAGCTGTACACACAATTCATATACATATTGTATAGGAGAGTAAAACATAGGAAAACGTGCACAGCCTTAAAAACTACTGAATTAACTTTCACAAAGAGCACACAATTTACACAATATTAATCATACCATGAGACTCTTCATGTCCCTTCTCAGTCATTACCCTGCAAAAATAATCATCATTCAAACTCCCATTACAGTACATAATTTTTCCTGTTTTTCAACTTTTTACAAATAAAACATGTAGTATGAGAGCTTTTCTGTCCAACCTCTTACACTGCCTGCTTATTTTTTGTAGACTATATTTCAGCTTATTTAGTGAGTTCTTTAAATTCTTTCTTTTACACTGTATTTAAATTAGCTGCCATTATAATAATTTAATCATCATTTCTTAGCCTTTTCTAATATCTATCTGGCTGTTTGCCTATTTATTAATTTACATATATTTATAACAATCTATCCCCTTGGGACAAATATCTACTTAAAACATAGTATCTAGAAAAGTTCCTGAAACATCAATCAGTGAAGATAGGTAAAATAAATAAATAAATGAATATATGCAATGATAAAAAAATTACTTCTCAGGAGATAAATATGTGAATCAGTACTATGTAATTCCCCTATCTGGTCACTTTTGCATTAAATCCCTTGTGGTTTATGGCACTGGCTAGGGAATAAATTTATTCTCAGTTATATTTTTTTGTTTGTTTCTTTATTGCTTCTAATTTTATGTTAACAATCAAACTAATTTTCTCCATCCCTTTCCCTTATTTTACCTACTCTCCCATCCCTCCTCCTATCTTAAAAAAGTGCCTCTAACATTCTTTGTAGTACTGGTTTCATGGTTAAAGTTTTCTTTAACTTTCCTTATCTGAGAAGCTCTTTATCGGTCCTTCAGTTTTGAATGCTAGCCTTGCTGGGTATATTATTCTTGGTTGTAGATCCTTGGTTTTCATCATGTTGAATATTTTCTGTCAATCCCTTCTGGCCTGTAAAGTTTCTGGCAAGAAGTCAGTGGAGAATCCAATGGGTGTCCCTTTATAAGTTACTACCTGCATTTCTCTTACTTTTCATAGAATTTTCTCTTCTTTAACTTTTGCCATTTTAATAATGATGTGTCTTGGTGTGTTCTTGTTTGGGATCTTCTTGCTTGGGATTTTCTGTGCATCCTGGACTTGTATGTCTATTTCCTCCACCGGGTTAGGAAAATTTTTAGTCATTATTTCTTTAAATAATTTCTTGATTCCTTGCTTTTCCTCAGTTCCTTCTGGTACATCTATGATTCTAACATTCTTTCAATTAAAATTGTTCCAGAGGAATCTCAAACCATCTTCATTTTTCTGGATTTTCTTATTTATCTGTTCTAAAAGGGTGATTTCTGCTGGCTTTTCCTGAAATCACTGCTTTGTGTTTCTATTTTATCTAGTTTGGGAACTTTTATTCCATTCTCCATTTCAGTTAATGTAGTCATTATCTCTCTCTGGTCCTTTATAACGGTTTGTAAGTTTTCTTTAATGCTTGCTATCTCTCTGTTGAAATTATCATTCAGTTCCTGAAGCATTTTTATAATCGTTGTTTTGAGCTCTGTTTCTGATGGGTCATCTGTCCCCATCTCATTAATTCTCTAGCTTCTCATTTTTGCAGCCTCTCTGGACCCTCCCAGTTGCTGATACTGGGTGGGCAGAGGTCTGTGGGGGAAGGGTGTTTGTGGCTTTGTTTTCTTCCTGTGGCTCTGGGGTTCATGCAGGGAGTTTGGGTATGATTGTACCTTTCTGTTCTCAGTTTGCCCCATGTGTAGATTCTGCCCTGAGCCCTGGGGTCAGTCCTGTATGCTGATCTTTCAGATTGTCCTGGTTGTGGGCCAAGAAATGCACGCACACAGTCCGCTCTCTCCTTCTCCTTCCCAGGTGGAGCTTTTGTGCTGTGGTTCCCCACTGCTCAGCTACTCACCCTCCTCTGGGAACCAGAGTGAAGTCTGGCTGCTGTGTTTTGTGGACCAGTCTGCACCTCCTAGGCCCAAAGTGAGGTGGGTGAGTTTCATGCCCCGCCTACGGGCCTCCTTTCCTGTGTCCTACAGACCAAGTGAGCCCCAGAGCGATCTCTCACTGCCTTCTTTTTTCTCCCCTCTCCAACAGTAGAGTTCCAAGTGGGGACCCATGGGGCTGCATCCCCACTCTTTCCTTTATTTCTCCTTTGATTAACCTTCTGCCTACCTTTAGGTACCTTAATGCCACAAGTGGGTTTCTTAGCTGTGATTGTGTGATGTGTAGAGGGTCCTTGGCTGAAGTATAGGTGTTTTATTAGTTGTAATCTCCAGAGAAGTTTTTCAGAGGTCCCTCTCATGCCACCATTTCGTTGCATCCTCTGTTCTCAGTTTTAATACTGAGTTGCCAAGATGATTTTTATATTTTTATTATTTAGATGGATTGGAGAAATAGCAGTGTTTGTCACAAGAGTTCAAAATTAGAGTTTATTGGGAAGTCCTCACATTTCCTTGTTTATTTTTCTTACATACTACTTTTTCTCTTTATTAAAAAATAAATACAAGATAGGTATGTAGCAATTCTGCCATGCTGGAAGGAAAAGGTAAAAAATCATAAGGCTTAAATACATATATTGATCTTTGATGGCCTATGTATATATACTAGGAACATCCACAGAAAAATGTAAAGAACATGTTTGTAAATTTTTGTGGGTACTCATTCTGAAAAAGGTAATAGTATTTGGGTTTCAAGTCTCTAGATTTTAATTTTAAACTATATCAGAATAATAGTTTAATATATACATATCTATATAATAATATAGATATTAAACAAATAGAGTGTATATAAACCACTCATTTTAAAAACTGAATAACTTATGCCATCTGAAAGTGTTGTAACAGTATGTGTATAACAAATTTAATAATACATAAATAGCTAAGAGAATAAAGAAACATATTTGTTTTTCTAGAAAGTTCTCAAGCTGAATTACACTAAATAAGAAAACCATAGGCAGTCACTAGTGATATTCTTTATATTTCTCCGAAGATATGGATGTTCTATTTATGAAAATCAAAGTTATATGAAATGTAATAAAATGTAGCATTTAGAAAAACAAGAAAAACTTTCAGTACATAGTTGGAAAACAATCTCATTCAATTTTTAGAAAAAATTTATGACACTAACATTCTGTATGTAGTCCTGTAAAAGATATTTTATATTTATGTATATTAGCTTTTAAATTTTCACAATGATTATATGAGGTCAATAATTTCCCATCTTACATGTAAAGAAATAAATTCAAATGAAAAATAATGCAAATTATTTGAATGTAGAAAACAAAAAAGCTAGAAATTAAGAAAACAAAAACAAGATCTTGAGTCTAATTTCATGTTTCCTTTCACTGAAGTTGGCATAATATACTTAGATTAAAAAAGGAAAAACAACCTAGCAGAATACTAAATCTTTATTTTTAAAAATTAGTTCCATTTCTTTATGAGATAATAGAATTATTTTTTGAGCTAATATAATTATTTTTCTTAGTGTTTTGTTAAATCTTGGACTATAATCCCTCTGGCACTGAAATTTGAGTTTTCCTCCAAGACTAGGACCTGCAGCTCTTGTTTATCCTGGACTATTCATTTTTAGTTCTAACAGTCTATTCACAGCTTTGCAATTGAAGGGATTAAAAAAGTTAGAATGTTGTTTTAGAGGAAGTTATGCACTGTCTGCAGGAAGAATGACAATTTTAAACTCTTCAGAGTTTACAAATGTTAACTTCTGTTTCCTGAGGTAATCCTGGTTCCATTATATATTCCTGGACTCCTAATATGAGCAACATCTTACTTACTTTTGATGTTGGAAATAAAGTATTTCTTGCCTTCAGCAATAATAAAATCTTTACAGAGAATATTATATCCCACAGATTCAAAGCAGCATTACTAAAAATAATTCTTTTAACCACAATCTAATGCCCCTAGCATTTGAAAAGACTTAGAACTAATATATAAATTGTACTAAAGAAGAAACAGGAAGGAACACAAAGGCTTGAGCTCTTGTTTTATTTCTTGCATAGTGTTTTCACATTTAGAAAGACTTATAGTTCAACAATCATGACTTTCACAAGCTTACTATTAAATACTTTGGTGTTCCCAATACTCTACTAAAAACTAAGCAGAATTAGTAGGAATGACAACATTCATGATGCCAAAAGAGTGCATTAAAACCAGATAACAAAATTCCATTTAGAAAAGAAATTCATTTATAGCCAGACAGGAACACCAGTCTAAATTCCAGTCTAAAATACCTGAAGTGCTAGATAATACAAAATTTTAAACCACTTCTCAAATTAATTGGTGTATCTTATATCTGTGCCACAAAAATGTTACAAGTGAATACAAATATTGATTGTTTAGCTTTGGGATTGATGAAACATTTGGGGACAACCAGGTACATATCCCACTCCTACCTAGACTATTCATTTCTCTTGAGCACAATCTTATTCTTTAATTGACGTATACTTTACTAATTCTATTGGTGCCACAAGAAAACACTTGGGAAGTATTGTATTAACCTTTCTATAACCTGTTATATGAAAAAGATCCACAGAGCTCCTGAATGAGGTTAAACCAGGAAACACCTGAAACAAGTGAAAGACTATGAAGAAAGGTGAAAATCCAGTTCACCATGTCTTGTCTACCACAAATCAAAATTTAAATGTATAGTAATTAAGACTCCATGGCTTTGGCACAGATATAAATCAATAGAACAAAGTGAAGCATTCAGAAACAGACCCATAAATAGATGTAACTTTATATAACTGGTAATTGTGGCATTGTACTTCAATGGGAAAAAACACTGATTAAGCAAAAATTACAATTGATTATTCAAAGACATGTAAGAAATGAGCTGTTTTATACTCTTATTAGAAATCAGTTTCAAGTGGATTAAATACTTAATTGGGAAAACAAAACTAAAAGATACAGAAAATAATATAGAAAAATAAATTTATAATTTTGGGATAAGAAAAATTTCCTAAAGAATACACAAATTATAAAGGTAAAGAATGATTATGTATGTTACATTAAAACTAACAATACATTTTTATAAAATACACCATAGAGAGGATGACAGATAAACTGGAAACAGAGAATTACCAACCAGAGTATATATTATATAATGATGTACACAGTATATATGTTTATGCAAAAGTATTGAAAAAATGCTCAAAGACTTGAGTAGCCACTTTTAAAAAGAGGAATAATCAATAAACATATGAACAGAATATGATTATTAATTGCATGCATTAATCAGACACTATTCAACTTAGCAAATTGGAAAAAAAATAAACATCAGAAAATAACAAGTGTTGAATAAGATGTGGAGCAAGATGAGCAACTAGTCCCTTGCCAGTAGAAGTATGAAGTGACACGAACACTATAGGAAACAGTTTGGCATTCACACTAACGTTGAAGATAAGCACATCCCATGACCCATCAATCCCATTCCTTTGTATCCACTCCAGAAAAACACTTGCAATGTACATAAAAGTGTTCAAGTAAACCCCCTTCCAAAGAGCAAATGAAGCAAATGTCCAACAAAATTAAAACATGTAAATACACTTACATATTGTGTTTAATTCATACAGTGAATATGGTTTCACCTTTATAATAATGCTGAGTGAAATGAAAAATGTTGTTTTACTTATAATTTTTTTAAAATAAAAAATAGTTTACAGATGTAAACATAAGTGGTGAAATTATGTAGAAAGGCAGAAAAATAATTTACACACAATGCAAGATACCTTCTTCCTTTGGTAGTATTGATAGTAACAGGATAGGGAGAAATGATTGCAAGGACAAGTACTATTCTCAGCAGAAATGGATAATGTTTATGGTCTGTACTTTGCAGCAAATACAAAGCCTCTCATGAGGTATAATCATTAGGTGATTTGACAAAGAGATTCTGAATTTTAATCCTTTTGCTACTGGGGATAAAATATACAAATAAACACATTAATTCACTTATGTGTAGATTTTTAAAAAAAATCTACTACAGTTTTCTGTCATATTTTCTTTTGAACACTGCTCTGCTGAGACTATTTGATATCTGTTTGTAGAAGTCAATCTATTTCTTTTTTTTCTTTTTTACGTAGGTAGTTCCCTGGCTGGGAATCGAACCCAGGCTGCAGCATTGACAGCGCTGAAGCCTAGTCACTACACCACCAGGGAACTCCCTGTCAATCTATTTCTAACTGTGTTTGTTAACTTGAAAATTTGAAGAGGAACCTCTGATGAAATGAGCATGTATATCCTACCAAGAAAGTGCATTTTAAAAAAAATCTATGTGGACAATTTTAACCATTACTTTTCTTCTTCTTATTTCTCTATCTACCTGAATACTAATGGGAGATGCAGCTTCCTAAGGAAATACAACCATCATTCCCACTATCACATCAGGAACCTCAAGGTAAAAGATTGTTCTATCAGGAGTTGCTAAAAATTATAATTTAGCCAGGCACTTTCAAGCAAATGAGTCGTTCTTCAAATTTTGAGTTGCACAATATCCACTAGATAAATAAGCAGATTCATAAGCTGTATACTATTGGGAGATATTTTATAACTCTAAGATAATGCCATGAATTCTGTCTTTACAACAAGCACATGAGTTGATTCTAAACAGGAGCACTGGTCTATACATACAGAAAGAACATGTGTCAGGTAGTTTAGACACAGGAAGACAGTGAACAATTTCAAAGCTAAGAGCAAGAGCTTCCTCAGTAACCACATGCTTTTGCTTTCTGTTTTGGAATCACTTATTTTTTATATATATACATATATATATATATATATATATAGATTGTCTGATTAGGTCTGCTAAGTAGTCTTCCCCTAATCTTTTTGAGGTTGCAATCTAATTCTTCTGACACTTTGATAGTTCTGATGTATACCTTACACCAGGATATATGATACATTAGGTGGAAGATAGGAATGTGGAATTCATTGAGGCTGTGAGATTTGAGTTTAGCTACATCACCAGAAAAGTGGAATTCTATGATTTTGACAGTAGTAGATTCATTATAACTGTTCAGTGATTAAGTGCAGTGGTTAAGCTAAGCTCTAAGTGTTATGAAACTTCCTCTGGGGCAACTCTAAATTGCAGATCTGCTGAGTTTTTCTCTCCATGTGATTCTGAGTTCCTATAAATGATTGCTTTCAAATAAAGCTTCTGTACACAAAATAGATATTAAATCCCATGTTTTGATGAAAAGTACTCTGACAAAAGTGGACTTTTTAAGGGTATTATTTTGTGCTGGAAATTTTATATAAACTATTTAATCTATACCAAAATCCTGACAAAAGAGACTGAAAATGGTAAAGAGGCTTACAGCACATAATGTGCTTAATAATTGGTAATGATAATGTTCACATCAGGCTTGTTTGACTTCCATTTTTTTTGCTGCAACTACTAACTATAGTGCTTTACTCTCACACTATTGATGGAGTACCTTTTTTTAGAGCTGAATACAAATATGATACAGATTTTACTAAAATGTTACTTTATTAGAAAATATATAACAATATGCCTGAGCTCCCCAGGAAAATGACCTATTTTTTCTAGAGTGACCTAAAGTGTAGCCGAGTCATAGCGACCAAATTAAAGTTCCATACTTTTCTTAAAAGATATGTCATTAAAGTGTATTTTTACTGAATGGTATAATGCATCAAGTCAAGCTACAAATTAACTTTACTATTTTATGTATGTGGGGTTACACTATTCTAGAAGTATCCCTTTGCATATATGTCTACGAAAATTATTCCCAAACGTTTTGCCTAGAGTGAAGAGGGAAAGCTGCAAAATGAATGTTCCTGTGCCCACCAGTTGTCTTTTCTCTCTTATTCACATAGCCTGAGGTGAGTTCCAGATATCTACCTTTTAAACAGAAACCCAGGTAATTTTGGACTGAGTGGCGAGTGAACAAAACTTTGACACATTGTTTTATGGCAGAAAAAAAAATGTCAGTGGTTAACTTTCATGAAATCTTAGTGTAGACTAAGAAAACAAACATAAATATCATTTAAATTTTACTGTGTCCTTTATATTTAATTTGGAAGATGCCATCTCTCCTTCAAGATGTGGATTTATTGTAAGGCTTTCAAAACTTTTAAGTTCATCTTAAGATTTTGAAACAGATAGGTACTTGTAGAAAATGTATACAAAAATAAGATATTTGAAAGATTTTTAACAATACATATTATTGCTGTTAAATCTTCAGTAACTATCTTTCAAAGAAAAAATTCAAAGTTTTAAATTGTCTTTTGGTATTACTAAATTTGACTTATACTATTTAGTATATATTCTTATTTCTGGACACTCATAAGTAAAACTTACAATGCATTTTTATTCTTTTCAAATTTATAGTTAAAATTATTAGCGTGATTAAAAACTAATGCTATTATTAATCATCATAAATAATAACCATAATAGACAAACTTGAGACAGACTCTTAAATAACCAAAGGTAAGTAGAACACCTTAAAATCCCACACCAAAGAAAACAAAAAATACATAGTACATATAGAAAAATAAAGAAAAAAATGAATGGTGTCTTTTCAAAATAGAGTTGAAATGATAATGTAAATATGCTTTTAAAGTACTAAAAGTATAAAGCAATAAATCTTGTATTTTACATACAGTGAAAATATCATTCATAAATAAAAGCTTAATATAAACTATACCAAACAGATGAGAACTGAAAGAATTCACTGCCAATGGATTTGCAATACAGAAAATACTACAAAAACATGTTCTAGCTGGAAGGAGTTAGGATAAGATAAAACTCAGATCTATAACAAGGGATAAGGAGCATCATAATGGGTAAACACATGGGTAAATATAAAACAGAGTACATATTACTATGCATATCAATTCAAACTTTACTGACATTTTAAAGCAAAAATTATAATAGACTATGAGCTTTATAGCATATTTACATGGAGTATATGGCAGAAAAACTGGAAAGAGTTTTGTAGACAAGATAATTATATTGTTGAAAGACAAATGATGTTTTTGAATTAGTATCATTTAAGGGTAAGTTGTGATAAATTAACAATGTATATTTTGATCTTTACAGAAACCACAAAAAAAGTCACAAAGATAGCTAAAAAATTAGTAAAGGACATAAAATGAACTACTAAAAATACTCAATTTATTAAAAATGTAGGTGAAAGTAAGAACAAAAAAATAATAAAGAAACAAAAAATATTCAAATAAATTACAAATATCAATCATTACATTAAATGTAAATACACAATGTACATTGATTAAAAAGGAGAATGTCTTAGAGTGGATAAATAAGCAAATACTAACTATAGTTAGTTATAAGAAAAATATTATAAATATTAAAAATACAGAAGTTGAAAGTAAAAGGGTGAAAAATATGCAATGTAAACATTAGACACAATAATCCTGGTGTGGTTTATTTATAGCAGTCAAATACACTTGAACAAAGAATATTAGAGATAAAATGTATATTTCATAAAGATAAAAATAAGACAATCATGAGAACAACAATAATAAATTTGTATGGACCTGATTAGAGTTAAAAATCACATTAGAAAATAAAAAAGAAGAATGAAGAAAGAAATAGATGAATCTGCAATCAAACTTAGGGAATTTCACATTTTTCTTTCACTAATTTTGAAGTACTTTTAGCAAAAAATCAGTAGATGAATAGAAGTGCTGTCTGACAGTGATTTGACTCAACTGCTATTTTTTAGAATATTCCATCTAGCAATAGCATGTAAAGATTTTTATCCTTCCCAAAATAAAAATATGACTCCAGAAAAGACCTGAAAAACAATAGAAATATTTTCACAATAACAAAAAAGAGAAATATCCATGAGAAAAATTGTGGTGTATTCATATAATAGAATACTGTGATATTAAAGCAGTTAACGAATGAAGCATTGATATACTTTCAACAAAACGTACATTTCCTTTCTCTCCTTGATGAAGATAGATGATAGATAGATAGATAGATAGATAGATAGATAGATAGATGATAGATAGATAGAAAGAAGATAAAATAACTCAGCATCATTTTCTGCCTTCTGTGTTCTCCTGGAATTTATATTTGTCAGGATTTCTACCAAGAGTGTTCAATTTTATATTCCCATTGGAAGCCAATTGTACATAATTGATGGCATGGAAGTACAAGTGAGCCTACCTCTATGAGTGTATTTGCAAAGCATTCAGTTTAATTTCAGAAGCACCTGTGTATTTAATTTTATTTAATTTCAGAAGCATCGCGTGTATTTTCCTCTTGTGTTTGCAACTTCTTGGCTCCCTGAAAAAGAGTTGAACTTTGGAGCTAGAGGTGGCTTTCTTGACCTTTTCTCCTTCAGGCTGTACAGTAGTTTTCTGAATACTGAACAACCTCAATTATATCCATTTCTGATTGAAGTAGTTAGAGTACTTTCTGTTTTACTGGAGGGGACAGGAGGGGGGTTGTTTGTTCGTTTTTTACTGGAGCCTAACAGATGCAAATCCAAAAACTACATACTGAGACAATTTCCGTTGAGATATAATTTTCATACAACAAAATTGAATTTATTTAGTTAGATGAATTTTATTAGTTACATACATGGACAGAGTAACAACAATCCAAACTGAAAAAAAGTATTTCTCTTACCTGAGAAAGTTTCTAGATGCCTCTCTCTGGTCAATCACATTGCCTGATTTTAAATTATACGAGAGCTGTCCAGAAAGTATCCAGCCATGTAATGTGAAAAATGGAGGCATTTATAGCTGGATCCATTTTTCTGGACAGCACTTGTATACCAAAAAACCCCAAAACTTCTCCTGATCTTACACTTCCTATAAATAAAATCAGTACATATGTATTCAACATCAATGGAACAGAGAGTTTAATTATCCTGGAAATATTTATACACCAGGATAATTGCTAGTTTCCTAAAAATTTGAAAGAGTACACCTCCAGTTATTCCTTTTTCTGAAAAAGGTAACGCTGTGCAGTGGTGTAAAAGTGTTTCACAAAATGAAGCGAAGCTCTATGTTTGGCCTATGTTGTGGTTTGCTATCCTTCCATATGAGGAGATTTTGCAGGCTTCCATATGGGGGTCATGAATTGTATTGAGGGCATCCAAACTATAAACCTATATAAGAAGTAGATGTCTCATATACTAAATTTTTTTTCACCTTTATCTCAAAAAAGCCTTTTACAAACACCAAGCTGTCTGTATTTCTTTTCTGATGCAGAAGAAAACCAGGCCATTGTAGGCATTCCTTTCTGACATAAAGCAAATTCTATAGCCTCTGATTTTAAGTCAGAAAGTACTATGTAGGTACAATTAGTATTTTTGTCTTTCCTTTATTTACTATATCAGACTTATAATAATTTGGTGATTGAAAATATCTTGATTAATAATAGATAGTTAAATATCAATGCTGATAGGAAGAAAAATCATGCTTATTGAAAACTTACCTAATACAGTTTAGGTACTGTGGGAAGTTAACATATGTAATATATCATATGTAATATTAAATATCTATAGTTATCTTTTTCAGGAGTATAATTGTGACAATGAAATAATAACTGACTTAATTTTCTAATTACATTTAAAACACATTGGCAGAGGTACAATTTGTATAAGTCGATGCATTTATTTTAATGTAGCTGTCAGCATTTAATTTACAAATTATTTTATTAACACTCATAGAAATATTTTATTAAGTAGCACTCCTTCAATCTGGAATGTATGCACTGAATACTTAATTTATACTTTTGAACTTTTATTTTTATACACTGGTTTTTGCTTTATTAAAAATGGAAGGAGAACACGGTCTTTTCCCGAACGTCTCAGTGAAAAGCTGTTGTAAATCCCACCATAACTGAGAAATAGAAGTTCCCAGAGGGGCACACAGAAGGATCTGACTTTTCTGAAACCATTTCCAAGTAATAATCCTAGAATAATATAAATTCAACTTCTTCCTGGGGATGTTCTGGTAGCTTTATTTTTTTCTTACATGTGAAATCATTATATTAAGAAATAAACTTCAAAAAAAGTATTAAAATGATTACCAAAGTTATCTTAATAATTCTCACATTCCCATTTTCCCATTATTAACTAGAACAGCTAATTCTTAAGCAGCTCTTGCAGTTGTAAAAGCCTGAAAAATAAATAGAAATAAGAAGGGAGACCCAAAGTTGGTACAGTGATTATTTTAGCAGAGCGGGATGAAGAAGATGATCCCTTTATAATAATTTAAACCTACCCTTTAGCTAGTACAACACAGAGTGAGAAATGGTATGGTCATGCCATTTATGGTGTTGCAAACATAAAGTTCAAATGAATATCTTGAAAATGTAATTGAAGATTACCAAGCATCTCTGTATGCACCAATTAGCATAGAATAGAATTGAGCTGACACTTATTTAGCAACTCTAAAAAAGATAACTCAGTTGACAAACAAATACAATCAGCAAACTACTATTATTTAACAATGAAGAAGTGGGTGTGATGTTGACTTTCTACATTTTTCACATATCAACTTATGCCAAAAAGTGAAAGCATTTATACTCTTTCTGATATTATTCCTTTCCTTCCAAAAATAAGCAGTTTCCTCTGCCATTCCTTCTTGGGGGTCAGTGTTTCACTCCACCCTCACCTCTCATTTACCATTATTAAGTAAAAGTAAAGACTATCTGAAGTCTTTACTTTTTTCCAGGGATCATCTATCAAATTTCCCAACTTCAGTTTGAATCCTGTTTTCTCATATCGTATATACTTCTTGTGTCCTTCAAAACTGAGTCAGTAGCATCAGCTTTTAATGCTGAGAAAGTAGAATTCCTCGTCTTCAAAAAATTCCTGTTTATACTTTATATTGTGTGGTTCTATATCACCTCATGTCCTAGGCACAGTACTGTTTTCAATTGAATTTATTGGGGTGACATTGGTTAGTAAAATTACACAAGCTCCAGGTGGACAGTCTTTATCATCTATGTGTTGCACTGTGTTCTCACCATCCAGAGTCATTTCTTCTTCCATCACCATATATTTGAATTCCCTTCCCTCTTCTCTTAAACCCCTCCCTACTTTCCCTCTGGCAACCAATAAACTATTGTTTGTGTCCAAGAATTTTATTTTACCATCTCCTGGGAGAGGAAGTGTCAATCGCAACTTTTGCTCACCTTTGTGGTCACTCAGACTTGAGGTTTTAGCTTGGTCATTTTTATGTCTGTGAACTTAAGCAAATAACTTAACAAAATGTCTAAAACAAGATATTGTGGTGACTTGGACTATGATCTGAGTGTAGAGAAAATTTAACAGAAAAGGAAATACAGGAAAAACATAAATTTGACAAAACTTAAAAAAAAGCATTTTTGTATGAGAAAAAATACCATGAACAAATAAATAAAAGAGAGTAAATAAACTACAAAATACTACTGTTAATATATGTTATAGATAATGGCTCAATATTCCACATTTATAAAGAATTTTTAAATGTTGATCAAAACAAGCAAAAATTCTATTCAAAATTGGGCAAAAGATAAAAAATTGCAAAAGAAATGTAAAAGTCTTTTATATATAAAAAAGATATTTAATTTTACTCATAATAGAAATGCAAATTAAAACTAACATGTAAAATCAAAGTAGAATACAATTTCTCACCCTTTAATTGTCAAAAAAATCAAAGGTTAAATTGTCTCTGTTGAAAGAGGATGATATTAAGTAAAAAGAAAGTTAAAGATTATATATAGTATGCTGATCTTTAAATGAAAAAACAAGAAAGTTAGAAAATGTACTTCTATTTGTTAATATTTACAAAAATAAAAATAGAAAAGAGAAATGAAAACCATTAAAATTAATTACATATAAAGTATGGAGAGTAGGGAGGTAAAAGAGAATAGGAAGAAGGGAAGTTGATCAGTATACACGTTTTTTTACTTTTGGAAGCATGTTAACATATTACATATTCAGAACATAAAATTAAATCAATAAAGGTTATAGGATCGTAAAATATATAATTATGTTGATGTCGAGAATCAGTCTCACTCTGGAAGATCGGACATATTAGCATGACATAGAAGAAGGTAAAAAAATAAACTTTGTGGAGATAGATTAAATTTGAGACTATCTACGTGAACTATGATTTCTAAAATATTTATTGATTATTAATATAAATGAATGTGTATGTGTATGCATGTTTGTTTATATGTGCATATATATATATATATATATATATATATATGTTCACATTCATATGTATATTTCTTAGATTTGTCCAATAGAAAGGCTAAAATTAAAAAATAATTGTACCTTTGTATAAATGAACATAAGTAGCTCCCAGACACTTACTAATAATTCCTCCTTCACTAAAACAAACCAGATCCCCTCAGAAATTGGTTGGACAAGTTAGATTCACAACAAGCTTGAAATATGCAGTGATATTAAGAAGTAAGAAGTGCTCATAAAAGAAAACTATTTTGAGGATATGTCACATAGGAACCAGCATGGAGGAGCCAAATCATAAACTATTTGAACAGCAACATATTCAATTACAGGAATTATTTACATCCTTAGGAAAAATAGGAATTCATAATTCTATACCAATAATTAACTACAGAATTTCATGCCAATCATTAATTAGGGGAAAAAAGAGGGTTGCTTGCTTATGATAGAATGACAAGGACCAAAGACAAATGTGGAAGGAGTACTATGAAATTATCATTTTGAAAATATATAGTATATGTTCAATTATGAAAGTCTCATCAGTGGATACTAAGTTAGATTTTGTTGAGGAAATAATATTTACATAATTTTAAAGTGTTTCTCCATAGACTAGTTATACATGTGGGAAAAATTAAACACAAACACACTAATTATACAGTAATCATGCAGCACCTCGACTGGGTAATCAACATTAACTCCACCAATAAAGGACATCTAGGTATTATGTGCCTGAAAATGGAATGCCCTGAGAAGGATAAACATCATCTATGTAGTATACTGGCTAAGAAAGCAATACTTCAAGTTAAGCTTAAAGAAACAACAAGCAAATAAATAATGAGAATTATTTCATGCAAAAAGATTTTCTCATATTTAAAAAGGTCAATGATATAAATAACAAAAAAAGCCATGAAAATGTTACAGATAAAAATATTCTAAATAAATGAATTAAATACAATAATTGACTCGACCCAGTACTGTACGGAGAAAATAACACTATAAAGGACATTACTTAGTAAAATGACAAAAATGGACTTTAAACAGTGGATTAGATAAAAAAAATATTGTATACATTTAAATGTATGAAGTTGATAACTACACTGTAGTTATGTAAGAAAAAATACTGAGTAATGAGGTGTAAACATCTATGATACATGTAACTTACAAACAGTTCAGGAAAAAGTGTGTGTGTGGGGGGGGCGGGGGCAAAGAGAATTGATAAAACAAACCAGACAAGTGTTCATTTCACTATTTTACTTTTGCAACTTTTCACATTTGAAATTATTTTCAAATAAGAAGTAAAAATATAAAAACAAAGTGATAGTCACACCAGCTTTATACAATTATTATATGTAATTTACCACTGTGAAATTTATAAAAACTCTTTTGACCATTGACAAAAACAATGTGTCATTGAGATAGGTTTAGATTTCAGGTTTAAACCTTAATCAGAGAGAGAGCCTGTACAAATTGTTAGCTTGAATTCCCATTTCAACAGTCTTTGCAATAATAGAACTTCCATCATTCACATGTGAAAGAATGAATAAAAAAATAAAAAATAAATAAAAACTCATCAAGGGAGACAAATAAATTGGCTTATTTGATCTTCACACTTTGCTCTGAAAAAATTTTTAAAATATATCTTGAACAATACTGACTATGTGGTCTGACAATTAAGTTCACAAACTCATCCTAGAAAAAGTGCTATATACCTCATTGCTGAATATGACTATGGTCATCTTTGAAGTACTCCCCTTAGGAAGCTATGTCTACCTTTCAAAGCAGTTTTGGAATTCTTTTATTGGAATGGCCATCGAAGCTATGGTCATATGACCCTTGAAGTCCTGAATGTCATTAAATGTCTTCCTTTTAATATTTTTTTATCTTTGAGTAAAGAAAAAAGTCATTGGGGGTCAGATCAGATGAGTAGAGAGGGTGTTCCAATGCAGATATTTGTTTACTGGCTAAAAACTCCCTCACAATCTGTGCCATATAAACTGGTACATTGTCATGATGCAAGAGCCAAGAGTTGTTGGCAAAAAGTTAAGATTGACTTCATCTAACTTTTACACACAGCCTTTTTAGTGGGTTAGGGAGGGGAGAAAGGGGAGGGGGTGGGAGAGGAGGGGGGGAAGCTAAATATAAGGTGATGGAAAGAGAAGTCACATTAGGTGGTGAACTTATTATACATCAAGTTGACAATGCACTGTAGAATTATATGCCTGAAACCTATGTAATCCTTGCTAACAGATGTCACCCCAATAAGTCTAACAATAAAAAT
>PVJL010014766.1:5813-26900 GCA_004026885.1 Lyroderma lyra
AACTCTACCCTAAACCTTTCCCTCACTCTATCAGTTGCCCTTACCTCAACCCTACCCTGAGCCCTCATTTAAATATTCTAATTCCATTACCTCAAAGCTTACTCTAACCCAATGCAAACTCTACCCCTGAACCTATCCTGAAACCTAACACATTCCCTAACTCGAAGTTAGATCCTTACACTAATCATAACCACAACAGTACACATAACTGTCACCCTCACCTTTACATATCCTGAACACTAACCCCAAATTAAACACAACCTCTAACATCAAACCTAACTCTAAGGCTAATACCCAATCTAACCCTGCGCAGAAACTCAACCTTAACACAAGTCCTAAACTTACCACTTTAACTATCACAGGGTCTCTGCTCTCCACTGCATCACATTCTGGAATTCACAATCAGGACAGTCCCATTGTCTCGTGATTGGCTCTCACCCGCATGAATCATAGTGCTTGATACAGCCTCAGGGCCCCAATTGGCTGCCTGTGCCACTGTGACATCACAGTCAGCCCACATTCTGATTATAGGTCCCTGGCGCCTTCCACTTTCCAGCGTGGCGGGGGTATGCGCGCTCCGGGTGCCTTCCACCCGCCTCAGCCTGGACTCTGGCTGGCCCCGGGTGGTCCTGTCAGTGCTGCGCCACTTCTCCAACCTGCTGGTCTCTCCAGGATTTTGAGGTTTTCAAATGGAAAAATTTTTTTTCATTGTTAATGAGATATATCACTTCATATTTAGTCTGTCAAATTTAACAAATTATAGAAATTTTAATATGAGAACACCTAAAATATTATACTGTACTTGAAACAAAGAAATACAAGACTTTTCAGGTGATCACTTCATAAGGTATATAAAAGACTAATCACTGTGTTGTACATCTGAAATTAAGACAATATTGTAGGTCAATTACAATTAAATAATACAATTAAAAAAAAACGTATAAGGCGATGGAAAGAGAAGTCACACCAGGCAGCGAACCCACTATACAACAAGTTGACACTGCACTGCAGAACCGCACTCCCGAAACCCACGCAATCCCCGCCAACAGACGCCACCCCAACAAGTCCAACAACAAAAACGAATCAATCTGACAAAATAAAAAATAAAAAAAGAACGTTGCCAGATAATTTAGTTTCAAATAGTGATGCCACAGCAAAACTTTGGAAAAGTCTGTAGTATTTCCATATATTAACTGAATCACAAATATTGTGTCAATAGCATAAATATCTGTCATTTTCTTTCTTTTTTTTTAAATTTATTTTTATTGCTGGACCCACCGGGGCGACATCTGCCAGCAAGGACCACACAGGTCCCAGGCACACAACTCCACAGCGCACCGCCAAGCTGACGTACAACAAGTTCACAACCCAATGTGACCTCTCCCTCCAACACCCTATATTTAGCTTTTCCACGTCCTCTCCCACCCCCTGCCCTTTCTCCCCTCCCTAACGCACTCATCCCCAAATAAACATTAAATTATTGATTGTGTCCATGGGTTATTTGTTTGTTTATTTCTTTTTTTCTTTGCTTTCAGTTTTATATTCCGCATATGAGTGAAATCATGCAGCTCTTTGTTTTTTCTGTCTGGCTTATTTCACTTAGCATGATGATCTCCAGGTCCATCCATTTTGTTGCAAATGGCAATATTTCATCTTTTCTTACAGCTGAGTAATATTCCATTGTGTATATGAACCACAGCTTCTTTATCCAGTCATCTGTCGCAGGGCACTTTGGTTGTTTCCATGTTTTGGCCACTGTGAACAGCGCTGCGATGAACGCTGCGGTACATAAGTCTTTGCGGACAAAGGTTTTCAAGTTCTTTGGGTAGATCCCCAGAAGGGGGATTGCTGGGCCAAATGGTAGCTTCATTCCCAATTTTCTGAGGAATCTTCCACAGTGGTTGTACCAGTTTGCACTCCCACCAGCAGTGTAGCAGAGTTCCTTTTTCTCCACATCCTCTCCAGCACTTGTTATTCCTTGTCTTCTTGATAATAGCCATTCTCACAGGTGTGAGGTGGTATCTCATTGTGGTTTTGATTTGCATTTCCCTGATAGCTAATGAAGATGAGCATTTTTTCATATGTCTGCTGGCCCTTTGTATTTCTTCATGGGAGAAGTGTCTGTTTAGTTCTTCTGCCCAATTTTTAATTGGGTTGTTTGTTTTTTTGTTGTTAAGTCTTATTTGTTCTTTATATATTTTAGATATTAGACCCTTATCTGATGCGTTATTGGCAAATATTTTCTCCCATTCATTTGCGGACAAAGGTTTTCAAGTTCTTTGGGTAGATCTTTGCCTTGTTGATGGTTTTTTTGCTGTGCAGAAGCTTTTTGGTTTGATATAGTCCCATTCATTTATTTTTGCTTTTACTTCCTTTGCCTTTGAGGACAGGTTCATGAAGTCTTCCTTGAGTTCTAGGTCTATAAGTTTAGTACCTATGTCTTCTTCTATACAGTTTATTGTTGCAGGTCTTATATAAAGGTCTTTAATCCATTTTGAGTTAATTTTTGTATATGGAGAGAGTTCATAGCTCAGGTTCATTCTTTGCATATGTTTTTCCAGTTTTCCCAGCACCACCTACTAAACAGGCTGTCTTTTCCCCATTGTATGTTTTTTGCTACTTTATCGAAAATTATTTGTCCATATATCTGTGGGCTTATTTCTGGGTTTTCAGTTCTATTTCATTGGTCTCTATTTCTGTTCTTCTGCCAGTACCAAGCTGTTTTGACCATTGATGCGTTGTAATATAAATGGAAGTCAAGAAGTGTAATGCCACCAGCCTTATTTTTTTTATGTAGTATTGCTTTGGCAATTTGAGGTCTTTTATGGTTCCATATAAATCTAATAATTCTTTTATCTATTTCACGAAAGTATGATTGTGGGATTTTGATGGGTATTGCATTAAATCTGTAGATTGCTTTGGGCAGAATGGCCATTTTAACAATATTAAATCTTCCTATCCATGAACAGGGGATATTTTTCCACCTCTAAAAGTCTGTTTCAATTTCTTTCAAAAGTGTCTTATAGTTCTCTGTGTATAAGTCTGTCATGTTCTTTGTTAAGTTAATTCCCAGGTATTTTATTCTTTTTGTTGTGATAGCAAAAGGAATTGACTCCCTCATTTCTTTTGCTGTGGATTCATTGTTTGTATAAAGGAATGCTGTTGATGTTTGTACATTGATTTTGTATCCTGCAATTTTACTATATTCGTTAATTGTTTCTAATAGTTTCCTGCTGGAATCTTTGAAATTTTTTATATAAATTATCATGTCAACCGCAAATAGTGACAATTTGACCTCTTCTTTCCCAATTTGGATACATTTGATTCCTTTCTCTTGCCTGATTGCCGTGGCTAGAATTTCCAGTACTATATTATATAATAGTGGTGATGGGGGGGGGGCATCCCTGTCTTGTTCCTGATTTTAGGGGAATAGGTTTCAGCTTTTCCCCACTCAGTATGATGTTAGCCGAGGGTCTCTCATATATGGTCTTTATTATGTTGAGATACTTTCCTTCTATAACTATTTTATTTAGTGTTTTGTACAAAAATGGATGTTGTACCTTGTCGAAAGCTTTTTCTGCATCAATTGAAATGACCATATGGTCTTTATCTTTGATTTTGTTTATGTGGTGTATCACATTGATTGCTTTTCGTATGTTGAACCATCCTTGTGCTGCTGGGATGGATCCCAATTGATCATGATGTATGAACTTTTTGATGCATTCTTGTATTCTGTTTGCTAATATTTTGTTCAGGATATTTGCATCTGTGTTCATCAGACATATTGGTCTATAGTTTTCTGTATTTGTGTTGTCTTTGCCAGACTTTGATATTAGAGTAATGTTGGCCTCATAGAATGAGTTAGGAAGTTGCTTCCTCTTCAAATTTTTGGAAGAGTCTGAGGAGAATAGGCATTAATTCTTCTTTGAATGCTTGGTAGAACTCGTTGGTGAAACCATCTGGTCCAGGGATTTTGCCTTTAGGGAGATTATGGATAGTCATTTCAATCTCATTGCTATTGATTGGTCTATTTAGATTTTCCAGTTCTTCTTGGTTCAGTCTTGGTAGGCTATAAGTTTCTAGAAACTTTTCCATTTCTTCTAGATTGTTAAATTTTGTGGCATAAAGTCCTTCATAATATTTTCTTATAATCCATTGTATTTATGTGGTATCAGTGGTAATTTCTCCCCTTTCATTTCTAATTTTGGATATTTGTGTCCTTTCCTTTCATCCTTTGATTAGTCTCGCCAAGGGTTTGTCAATTTTGTTGACTTTCTCAAAGAACCAGCTCTTCGTAATATTAATTTTTTCTATTGTGTTTCTGTTCTCTAATTGGTTTAGCTCTGCTTTAATTTTTATTATTTCTTTCCTTCTGCTGATTTTGGGTTTTGTCTGCTCTTCTTTCTCTAGTTCTTTAAGATTGGATGCTAAGATGTTTGCTTGTGATTTTTCTTGTTTCTTAAGATAGGCCTGTAATGATATAAATTTCCCTCTTATTACCCCTTTCGCTGTTTCCCAATAAATTTCATTGTCATTAGTTTCTATATATTTTTTAATCTCATCTTTTATTTGTTCTTTTATCCAGTCCTTTTCTAATAAGCTGTTGTTTAATCTCCATGTATGTGTTTTTTTCTGCTTTCTTTTTACAGTTGATCTCCAATTTCAAAGCTTTGTGGTCTGAGAATACACTTGGTATGATTTCGATCTTCTTGAATTTGCTGAGGCTACTTTTGTGTCCCAGCATATGGTCTATTCTTGAGAATGTTCCATGCGCACTAGAAAAGAAGTTGTAGTCTCTTTTTGCTGGATGAAGTGTCCTGTAAATGTCAATGATGTCCAATTGCTGTAATGTGTCATTTAATGTTGTTATTTGCTTATTTATTTTCTGTTTGGATGATCTGTCCATGGCTGTTAGTGGGGTGTTTAAGTCTCCCACTATGATTATGTATTCATCAGTGTCTCCTTTCAAGTCTGTTAGTAGTTTCTTTGTATATTTTGGTACATCCTGGTTGGGAGCATATATGTCGATTAGTGTCAAGACTTCTTGTTGTTGCATTGTGCCTTTTATCATTACGTAATGACCATCTTTGTCTTTTACTATCTTTTTTAACTTGAAGTTTATTTCATCAGATATCAGTATGGCCACTCCTGCTTTTCTCTGGTTACCATTTGCTTGGAATATTGTATCCCATCCTTTCACTCTGAGTCTGTTTTTGTTCTTACAGCTGAGGTGTGTTTCTTGGAGACAGCATATGGATGCATTCTGTTTTTTATTCCAGTCAGCTACACTGTGTCTTTTTATTGGTGAGTTCAGTCCATTGACATTTAGAGTGATGATTGATATGTGAGGCTTTCCTGTGGCCATTACTTATTTCTTTCTTTTTGTTTGTTTGTTTATTTATTTTTATTTCTTTCTTGTTGCCCCAACTTTGTTCCATTTGTCCTGATGTTTTGTTTCAGGCTGAAGAGGCTCCTTCAGTATTTCTTGGAGTGCAGGCCCCGTGCTGGCAAATTCCGTCAGCTTCTGTTTGTCTGAGAAGATCTTTATTCCACCTTCATATCAGAAAGTTAATTTTGTTGGATAATTTAATCTTGGCTGGAAGTTTCTCTCTTTTAAATTTTTGAATATTGGGTTCTACTCTCTCCTGGCTTGTAGAGTTTCCGCTGAGAAATCTGATGCCCGCCTGATGGGTTTTCCTCTAACGGTTATAGTTCTTTTTTCCCTGGCTGCCATGAGAATTGTCTCTTTGTCTTTAGTTTTGGACATCTTTAGTACCATGTGTCTTGGAGAAGATCTGTTGGGGTAAGTATCTGGGGGACCTGTTTTCTTCTTGAACTTGGGGTTCCAGATCTTTCCATAAGTTTGGAAAGTTCTCATCTACAATTTGTTTGAGTAGCTTTCTGTAGATTGTTCTGCCCCTTCTTCAATTCCTATTATCCTGATATTGTTTTGTCTCATGGAGTCAGATATTTCTTGCAGAGTTCTTTCAATCCTTTTGGTTCTATATTCCCTCTCTTCCTCTTTCTGAGCTGTTTCCATGTTCTGGTCTTCAATATCACTAATTCTTTCCTCCATCTGGTTGGTCCTGCTTCTTATGGCAGTTGTTTCATCTCTCACTTTTTTTATGGTATTATTTATTTCTCGTATTTCTGTCTCAATCTTTCTTACGTTTTGATTTTCTTTGTTAAATTGTTCTTTTTGTTCACAGAGTTCCTTTTTTATGTCGTTTATATCCTTTTTATATGTTATTTATCTCAGCGATGGTGTTCTGCCAATAGGTTTTCATTTCTCTCACAGCCTTTAGAATGGCTGCTTTAAATTCTCTGTCACTTAAATTCGACCCTTCCAGATGTAACAAGCTGTCTTCTGGGTAAATTTCATGTTCTTTCTGAGGAGTTTAGTTTTTAAAGAATTCATCCTGTCCGCTGGGTTCTTCCTCTTTGACAAGAGGGCTTTATGTTCAGTGCCCAGATTATTGCTTTTGTGGTGTCTTGCTGTAGGGCAGACACTAGGTGGCACTGGGGGTCAAGTTTTGAGGGAGAGGGGGCAGTTTGTTTCTTGTTTCTGATCTCCTACTGCGTTTGGAGGCTATGCACATATATCCTGGGGAGAGGCCAACAAAAGGCTTTGGGCCCTTTGCTGGGGAAGCTGTTTTTGCTAGCTGTGGTGAATGCTAGCAAATCAAATCAGTCTTTCTTCCTAGCCCTGATTCAGTACCTGGCTGTCTAAAGGCTCACACTGCTTTTGGAAATCTTGGGTGCAGGAGGAAGTGCCTGCTCCATAACTCCAAAGCTGTGGGCCTGGCCTGAGACAGCAGGGTCGCCTTTGCAGCAGGCTGGGAACAGGAACTGCAGCCCTGTGTAGGTCTCCAGGGGGCTTAGAGCTGGGGTGTAATCTTTGGAGTTCAGAGTCCTGGCTCAGCCATTCTACCACTCAAAATTTCCAGAGGCTGGCTCCCAAACTCCTTCCGTCCCCAGCTCCCCAGTCTCTCTCCCCTCTCCCAAACTGCGCAACTCCGAATAGTCATAAGGGATCGTGTCCTGATCCCGCATGGTCCGTCTCTGCTCCCTTCCCTCTCCCCGACTCGCCCCCTTCTCGCCAGGGTTCAGGTATTTACTTACAATTTGTGGATTTCTCAACAGCCGGTTTGTCACTCAGGGTCCTATTTCTTGGCTCCTGGATGGCCGTTCAATTGTGTTTTCAGGGAGAGTCTTTAGGAACCTCCTCTCCAGTCGCCACCTTGTCTTCTCTCCTCAAATGGAAAATTTTGATACATCACTTCTTACCTATTTCAAGGAATTGCAAGGCCCCCAAGACACCAGAGTAAAAGGGTGGTTTCTTCAGGACAATCACGTATGTACTTTTATCTGTTCCATCCTATACTTACTGGTTGTGAGGCTGGGACCAAAATATTTGAAAAACAGGCAGCCATTTTCATGCTGAGGAATTTTAGTGGTGTATAACCTTGGACTCACCTTAATGTCTCTCTGTATGTTCTGTGAGATAGCAGGGTCCTCCCTTTTTTTAATTGGATGCATGCCACTTCCCTCAACTCTTTTTTTTAAATGAAGAAAGGCGGGGGCTCGTAGAGTGGAGAGCAAGCATGGAATGCACTTTGAGTATGGTTTACAATTGACTGTTCAAAATAGTAGAGTTGTAGGTATATGCATGCCTTCTAGAATATTAAAAATAGAACCATTTGCTATTCTTTTTTTATATATGTTTTGTATTCTAATCAGAATTAAAGGAAGTATTTCAGAAATTCCCTTACACAAGCAAAATACACAATGGACAGTGGAGAAAATGGAAAAAACAGATTCATGATCATTATTTAGCTTTTCATAGATGATTGTCGTTTCGGGTCTAGGAGGAAGGAAGGAAGTGGCTGGTACGTGTGTTTGGAAAGTCATCCTTTCAATCCTGATCTGATAACTGTAAATAGATTTGAGATTTGAGAAGTTATATTTGAAAAACTGAGAAGACTATGTAGTGAGGTTTATGATGGGCATTTGAATAGACCATGTGAGTTCAGGCCCCACTGTTTTTTCTTGTAACTGGAAAGTTGAAAACCACTTTTGATGATCTCAAAGGCAAATGTTGTAGCTTAAATATTAAAGAAAATAAATCAGAATAAAAACTATTCCAAACACAATTCCTAATTCAACGACGAACCTAACCCTCACCTTAGTCATAATTCAACCCTAAATCCAAACCTAAGCCTAACTTTCAAAGTAACTCAATAAGGAATCTTAACCTTATCCTATCCCTAAGTCTAACTGTAAACCTGTCCTGTCCCCTAACCTTAACCATGAACTTAGTCCCAATTTACACCCAAACACTTGACTGAAAGCTTAACCTTACCCTAAACCTAATAATAAATCTACTTCTAACATGAACCATAAACATTACCAACAACCCTAAACATAACGCCAAACTTAACCCTGGGTGTAAACATCAACTTGGCCCTCACCCTAACCAGCACCTGAATCCTAATCAGAAACTCATACTTAATCTTATCTCTTCTCCCAATCCTAACTGAAATGTTCAGCCGTACCCTAAACCTAAGCCTCCCTGGAGCCCTAAACGTAAACATACACCTAAAATTCCAAACTAATTTTAACCCAAAATCGAACTTCAAACCTCACTCTGACCAGCACGTTGCCCCTTAATAAATCATACACACAACCATAAACACAACATGTAACCTACAAAGAGCACTAAACCTAATCCCAATTTAAAAGTAAACCATAACATAAAGGTAAGCCTAACTTTAACACTAACCTTAACTTTAATCACAAACTCTACTCAACCTTTTTACCTTATCTTAAATGTTAACATCACCATAACCCTATACATAACCCTATTCTAAACTCAGCCTTAACCATAAACCTACACTGTAATATGACCTTAAAACCAACCCTATACTTAATTCAAAATCTAACACCAATCCTAAATCTCAGCCTTTAAAATTTCATTTTAAATTTACATCCTAATCTCAAAATTCATTCTAATCCCACACTAACCCTAACCATAATTACAAAAACAATTCTGAACCCCAACTTATTCTAACACTTACCCTAACTTGAAGCTTACTCAAAACACAAACTTACTGTAATCCTGCCCATAATGGAAACACAAACCTATCCCCACTCTGTACCCAACTCAAAACCTAAACTTAAACCTAACTCAAAACATAACCATTAACATAATTGTAAACCTGACCCTAGCACCAGCTCTTACACAAAACCTAACTGCAACCCCAATTTATAGCCAAACCCTGCCTCAAACCTAAACCTTAACGTGCCTCTCAATTGAACCATGAATATAACAACAACAACAAAAATACAACTAACATTATGCAGAAAAGCTACCCTTAAACATAATCTTACCTTTTATTCAACTGCTATCCCTGTTCATAATATCAAACCTAACCTTATCTTAAACCCTATGCCTAACTCAAATGGTAACCCATAACGTCTACTTAAAGCTAAACCTAGGCTTACCTAGAGTCCTTATCTTAATCTTAAACCTACACCAACGTTAATTAAAAAGTGAAAAATAGGGAGTTCCCTGATGGTGTAGTGGCTTAAGGCTTTGGCGCTGGCGCTGTCAGTGCTGCGGCCTGGGTTCGATTCCCAGCCAGGGAGTTACCCACATACCAAAAAAAAAAAAAAAAAAGTGAAAAATAACCTCAAATCTAAATCTAACTGTAATATTAAACCTAATGCTAGCCATGGCTAGTTTCCTGGACCTAACATGGTTTCTAACCTAATCAGAAACTCAACTCTTACCTTTAATCTATCCATTACGTAAACCGAGAATTACCTGAAACCGACTTCTAGACCTACCCCTACCCCTAACCATAACAGGAGTTGAAAGTGAAACCGGAACTTCAACAGTCAATATATCCCTAATCTTAACCCTAATTCTAATTCTAAACTGAACACTAAACCTAACCTTAATCATAACACTGCTTTAACTGATACCACAGGCCTAACCCGAACAATAGCCCTAAAGCTCAGTCTAACACTAACCCAAATTTGTATTTAAACCTAACCTCAATGCTCAGAATCAACTGAACATTGAAAGGGACCTATACATTGAAAGCCACAAGACATTAAAAGAAATTGATGAAGGCACAAAGAAATGCAAAGAGATTATATGTTCATGGATGGGAAAAATGAACCTCATGTTACTCCAAACAATGAGCTGATTTAATGCCATGCCCATCAAAATTCCAATGACAGTTTTTCAAAAAAATTTAAGAAAGCAATCAACAGACCTGTAAGAAGTCACAAATGACACCAAATAGCCACAGGCATCTTAAGGAAAAAAGCAAAAAACAACCAAAAACAAAAAGCCAAAAACAAAACAAGGGTGGTGGTATCACACTCGATGACTTCGATCTATAACACACATTGACAATAATCAAAGCAGCATGGTATTGGCAGAAAATTATACACACACCAACGAGAAAGAGCTGAACACCCAGAAATAAACCCACACATATATGTCGAGATCGATTTGACAGAAAAGCCAAAAATGTAGGATGAAGAAAAGAAACCATTTTCCATAAATGGTGCTGGGGCATATAGAAAACAACATGCAAAAGAATGAAATTAGACTGATAGTTGTCACCACATACCAAAGTTCACTCAATGTGGACCAAAGACCTAAACATACTACCAATTATGACAAATTACATAGATGAAAGTGTAGGTACTAATCTTATAGACCTGACTTCACAAAGAGTTTTATGAAAGTTACCTCAAATGCAAGGGAAGGAAAAGTCAAAAGAAATGAATGGGACTGTACCAAACATAAAAGCTTCCGCACAGCAAAAGAAACCATCAAGAAAGCAAAAAGGTTACCAATAGAGTGCGAGAAGACATTTGCAAGCAATGACTGAATATAGGTTAAAATCAAAATTGTAGACAGAACTCCTAGAACTCAGTACAAGAAAAATGAACAATGTGATTAAAAAATGAGCAGAGGACTTGAACAGACACTTCTCCCAAGAAGACAGATTATTCAAATGCCCAAGGGATACATACAAAATGCTTAACTATACTACATATTAGACAAATGCAATGAGCTACCACTTCACACTTACTATTACTAGAAAGGCTATGATTAACAAGATAAGCAATAACGAGTGTTGGAGAGGCTGTGGGAATAAAAAACTCCCATGTGCTGCTGGTGGGCATGTCAACTTACACAGCAACTACGGAAAACCGTACAGAGGTTCCCCGTAAAATGTTAAGAATAAAGATGACATACAACCCAGCATTCCCTCCTCTGGCTATCCACACATGTATTCATAGAGATATATGTACCCCTCTGTTCATTGCAGGACAAGTTATGGTGGTCAAGACATGTGACCGACATGTTCTTCAATACGTGAGTGGATGCAGGAGATGTGGCTCAAATACACGCTGAAACACTACTTGCCCATGAGTAGAAATGTAATACTACCATTGGTGACAACATGGATGGGTCTGGAGATTACCATGAAAAGTGAAATAAGTCAAATAGAAAAAGCTGGAAACCATATAACTTCAGTCGTATTTGGCATGTAAAAATGAAAGCAACAAAGCAAAAATGAAAAGCTGATAAATACAGACAACAGTTTAATGGTTCCAAGAAATTAAGGATAAAGAGAGGTGGTACAAGAGGGAAAAGGTGGTCAAATAGAGGGGGAAGGAAGAACACACTCTGGGTGCTGAACACACAATGCAATATATGAATATAATGTATGTATTATAGAAAAGCACACTGGAAACCTAATTTTATTAATCAATGTCACCATAATTAATTTAATGAATAAATAAAAAACCCCTAACTTTAAAACTGGCCTGAATAACAACTGAACCCCAAGCCTAATCCTACACCAAACTCCAAACCTAATTGAAAACATACCCCTCAGCTTAATTGTATACTGAACCCTAACTCTAAATCTCATAATATCCTCAAGAAATAATCCTAAACCCAAATCTAACCCTAAACCTAACCGTAATTGAAAACCTAAGCATACCCATAAGACTATCCCTGAAAGTATCTCATACGAGTTTTGCTCAAACCCCAACCCAAACCCTAATGTGAACCCAAAACCTGACCTCCAAGCTAAATCTCACCGTAATCCTAAAAACTAATCCTAATCTGTAATCTTCACATCATCCTTAAACCTGCCCTTCTCCTACCCTAACTTACAACCTACATACAACCTCAAAGGTAACTCTAAGCCTAACTATATCAGTAGCCCTAATCATTAACTCACCTAAACCCTAAAACAAACCTTATCTCTAACAAAAGCCTAACTGTACCCTAAAACTTTCCCTCACTCTATCAATAGCCCTTACATCAACCCTACCCGAGCCCTCATTTAAATATTCTTAATACCATAACCTCAAAGTTTAATCTAACCCAATCCAAACTCTAGCCCGGAACCTAACCTGAAACCTAACCTATACCCAAACTCAAAATTAGATCCTTACACTAATCATAACCACGACAGTACACATAACACTCACCCTCCCCTTTACATATCCTTAACTCTATCCCCAAATTAAATACAACCTCCAACCTCAAAACTAACAGTAAGGCTAACACCCAACCTAACCCTGCACAGAAATTCAACCTTAACACAAGTCCTAAACTTACAGCTTTAACTATTCCAGGGCCTCTGCACCCAATTGAATCATGTTCTGGAACTCACAAACACGACAGTTCCATTGTCCTGTGACTGCCTCCAGGGCCGCATGACATCATAGTGGTTGATACAGTCTCTGGGTTCCTATTGACTGGCCGTGCCACTGTGACGTCGCGCTCAGCCTACTTTCTGATTATAGGTCCCTGGCACCTTCCTAGTTCCAGCGTGGCGGGTGTGTGCGCGCTATGGGTGTATTCTTTCTGCATCAAGCTGTCACGGGCGGTTCTGTCAGCGCCTGGCACTTCTCCAAGCTGCAGCTCTCTCCAGGGTTCTGAGGTTTTCAAACAAAAAATTTAGATACATCACTATTTCAAGGAATTGCTAGGTCCCCGAGTCACCAGCGTAAAACAGTGGTTTCTTCAGGCTCATCACTGATGTACTTCTGTCTGTTCCATCCTATACATACTGGTTGTTTGGTTGGGACCAAAATACATGAAAAACAGGCAGCCGTTCTCTTGCACAGGAATTTTAGTGGTGTATAACCTTGGACTCAACTTACTGTCTCTCTTTATGTACTGTGAGATAGGTGAGAGATCAATTAGCAAGGCCTCCCCTTGTTTAACTGGAAGCACGCCACTGTCCTGAACTCTTTTCCAAAGTGAAGAAAGGCGGTAGCACGGGGTGTGGAGAGCAAGCACGGAATGCACTTTGAGTATGTTTTACAATTGACTGTTCAAAATACTAGATTTGTAAGTGCATGCATGCCTTCTAGAATATGTAAAATTGAAGCCTTTGCTATTCCTTTTTGTATATGTTTGTATTCTACTTAGCATTAATGGAAGAATTTCAGAAATACTCTTCCACAAACAAAAGAGAGAATGGAAAGTTGATAAAATGGGAAAAACAGATTCATGATTATTATTTACCATTTCAGAGATGATTGTCGTTTGAGGTCTGGGAGGGAGGAAGGAAGCTGCTGGTACGTGTGATTGGTAATTTTGTGGTAAGTCGTCCTCTCAAACCTGATCTGATAACTGTAAATAGATTTGATATTTCAGAAGTTATTTTTGAAAAACTGAGAAAATGAGCTTGTGAGATCTATGATGAGCATTTGAATAGACTATGTGAGTTCAGGCCCCATTGTTTCTTGTAGGTAACTGGAAAGTTGAAAACCATTTTTGAAGATCTCAAAGGCAAATGTTGTAGCTTAAATAAAAAAGAAAATAAAAGGAATAAGAATAAAAGCTATTAAAATCACAATACCTAACTCAAGGACAAACCTCACCCTCACCTTCGTCATAAATCAACGCTAAACACAAACCTAACTCTAAATTTCAAAGTAACTCAATATGGAATCATAACCTTCATCCTATTTCTAAGTCTACCCGTAAACCTGGCCTGTCCCCTAACCTTAACCATGAAATTAATCCCAATTCACACCCAAACACTTGACTCAAAGCAAAACCTAACCCTAAACCTAAAACGAAATCTACTCCTAACATGAACCATGAACATAACCAAAAACCCTAAACATAACCCCAAACCTGAACCTGTGCATAAATAGGATCTTGGACCTCAACCTAACCAGCACCTGAATCCTAATCATAAACACACAACTAACCTTATCTCTAATCACAATCCTAACTGAAAAGTTCACCCTTACCTTAAATCTAAGCCTAAACCTAAACATACACCTAAAACTTAAAACTAATTTTAACCCAAAAGCAAACTTCAAACCTCAGTCTAACCAGCACCTTGACCCTTCACTAAATCGTACACCTAACCATAACACCATCATGCAACCTGCAAAGAAAACTGAACCTATTCCCGATTTAAAAGTAAACCATAATCTAAAGGTAAGCCTAACTTTAACAGTAACCTTAATTTTAATCACAAACTCAACCCAAACCTTAACCCTTACCATAAATGTAAATATTGCCGTAACACTATCCATAACCCTAATCACCCTTAACCCTAAACTTAGACTCTAATATGACCCTAACACTAACCGTATACTTAATTCCAACCCTAACACCAAACCTAAACATCAGCCCTACAAATTTCATTTTAAATTTACATCCTAATCTCAAAATTCTTTCTAACCCCACACTAACCCTAACTATAATCACAAAATCAATCCTGATCCCAAAATTATTCTAACATTTCCCCTAACTGAAGCTTACTCAAAACATAATACTTACTGTAAACCTGCCCATAATGAAATCACATCTCTATCCACAATCTCATGCCACACTCAAAACCTAACCTTAAACGTAACTTAAAACATAACCCTCATCATAACTGTAAAAATAACCCTAACTCCAGCCCTTACTCAAACACTAACTTTAACCCCAATATAAAGCCAAACCCTTCCTCAAAGCTAACCCTTAACGTACCTCTCAATTGAACCCTGAATATAACAAAAAAATTACACTTATGCACACAATCTTACCTTAAACAGAATGTAACCTTTTATTCTATTGCTAATCCTAATTACAAAATCAAACCTGACGTTATATTTACCCCTATGCCTATCCCAAAAGCTAATCCATAATGTCTACCTAAAACTAAACCTAGGCTTACCTAGACTCCTTATCTTAATCTTAAACCTACACCAACCCAAATAAAAAACTAATATATAACCTCACAGCTAACTCGAATCCTAACAGTAAACGTAATGCAAACCATAGCTAGTTAAATGAACCTAACATAGTTTGTAACCTAATCAGAAACTAAACACTGACCCTAAATCTGTCCATTACATAACCCGAGACTTACCTTAAACCGAATTCTAGGCCTAACCTTAAACCTAACCATAACAGTAATTGAAAGTGAAACTCGAACATCAAATGTCAATCTAACCCTAATCTTAACCCTCCTTCTAATTCTAAACTTAACACTAAACCTAAACTTAATCATAACTCTCACTCTAACTGATACCACAAACCTAACCCGAACAATAGCCCTAAAGCTCAGTCTAACACTAACCCCAATCAGTAATTAACCCTAAACTCAATGCTCAGAATCAAATTCATACAGGGGGTGAGGGTCCTGTACATTGAAAACCACAAGAAAATAAATGCTACTGAAGAAGGCACGAATAAATGCACAGAGATTTTATGTTCATGGATGGGAAGAATGAACCTCATTAAAATGGACATGTTATTCAAAGCAAGGAGCAGATTTAATGCCACCACCATCAAAACTCCAATGACAGTTTTTCAAAAAATTTGAAGAAATAAATTGCCAACAGACATATGAAAAAGTGCTCATCCTCATTAGCTATCAGGGAAGTGAAAATCAAAACCACAATGAGTTACTAACTCACCCCTGTGAGAATGGCTATTATCAACAAGACAAGGAATAACAAGTGCTAGAGAGGATGTGGAGAAAAAAACTCTGGTACACTGCTGGTGGGAGTGCAAACTGGTACAACCACTGTGGAAGACAGTGTGGAACTTCCTCAGAAAATTGGGAATGGAGCTACCATTTGACCCAGAAACTTGAAAGATCTTGAAAACCTTTGTCCGCAAAGACTTATGTACCCCAATGTTCATTGCAGTGCTGTTCACAGTGGGCAAAACATGGAAACAACCAAAGTGCCCTGCGACAGATGACTGGATAAAGAAGCTGTGGTACATATACACAATGGAATATTACTCAGCTGTAAGGAAGATTGAAATATTTCCATTTGCGACAAAATGGATGGACCAGGAGATCATCATGCTAAGTGAAATTAGCCAGACAGAAAACACAAAGAGCTGCATGATTTCACTGATATGCAGAATATAAAACTGAAAGCAAAGAAAAAAAGAAATGAACAAACAAATAACCCATGGACACAATCAATAGTTTAATGTTTATTGGTTGATGAATGGGTTAGGGAGGGGAGAAATGGGAAGTGGTGGAAGAGGTGGGGTCGAAGCTAAATATAAGTTGATGGAAAGAGAAGTCACATTAGGTGGTGAACTTATTATACAACAAGTTGACAATGCACTGTGGAACTGTGTGCCTGAGACCTGTGTGGTGCTTTCTGGCGGATGTCACCCCAATCAGTCTAGCAAAAAATGAATTAAAAAAAAAAGATATCGACAGATTTGTATGGAATCTCAAAAGACCTTATATAGCCAACGGAAATAAAAAAAATAAAAAAACAAAACGGGTGGAGGTATCACACACTCTGACTTCAATCTATAACACATAATGACAATAATCAAAGCAGCATGGTATTTGCAGAAAAATAGACATACTGACCAATGAGAAAGATCTGAACACCCAGAAATAAACTCATATATATATATGTTGAGATTATTTTGATGGAAAAGCCAAAAATATGCAATGAAGAAAGGAAACCATATTCCATAAATGGTGCTGGGGAATATAGAAAACCACATGCCAAAGAATGAAATTAGACTGATAGTTGTCACCATATACCAAAATTAACACAATTTGGAACAAAGACATAAACATTTTACCAATTATGACAAATCACATAGATGAAAGTGTAGGTACTATACTTATAGACCTGGCTTCACGAAGAGTTTTAAGAATGTTACGTCCAAAGCAAGGGAAGTAAAAATCCAAAGGAATGAATGGGATTGTACCAAACGTAAAAGCTTCTGCACAGCAAAAGAAACCATTAAGAAAGCAAAAAGGCCACCAACAGAGTGGGAGAAGACATTTGCAAGCAATGACTGAAAAGGCGTTAAAACCAAAATTATAGAAAGAACTGCTAGAACTCAACACCAGAAAAACAAAGAGTCCGACTGAAAAATGAGCAGAGGACTTGAACAGACACTTATCCCCAGAAGACAGATTATTCAAACACCCAAGAGATACATACAAAATGCTTAACTATACTACCTATTTGACAAATGCAATGAACTACAACTTCACACCTGTTATTCATAGAAAGGCTGTGATTAACAAGATAAGCAATAACGAGTGTTGGAGAGGCTGTGGGAATAAAGAACTCTCATGTGCTGCCGCGGGGCATGTCAATTGACAGTGCAACTATGGAAAACAGTACAGAGGTTCCCCAAAACATTAACATAAAGATACCATGCAACCCAGCATTCCCTCCTCTGGCAATCCATACTCCAAATCTGAAAACATATATTCATAGAGATATGTACCCCTCTCTTCATTGCAGGACAAGTTATGGTGGTCAAGACATGTCAGTAACCAACATATTCTTCAATAAGTGAGAGGATGCAGGAGATGTGGTACATATACACGGTGTAACATTACGCGCCCATAAGTAAAAAGGAAATATTACCATTTGTGACAACATGGATGGGTCTGGAGGTTACCATGATAAGTGAAATAAATCAAATAGAAAAAGCTGGAAACCATATAACTTCACTCGTATTTGGGATGTAAAATGAAAGCAACAAATAAAAAACACAAAAACACATAAATACAGACAACAGTTTAATAGTTCCAAGAAAATAAGGAAAAAGAGATGTGGTACAAGAGGAAAAGTGGTGATCAAATATAGGGGGAAGAAAGAACAGACTGTGAGTGCTGAGCACGCACTGCAATATATGAATAAAAAGTGAGTATTATAGAAATGCACACTGGAAACATAATTTTGTTAATCAATGCCATCGTAATTAATATAATAAGTAAATAAATAACCCTAACCTTAAACCTGGCCTCAATAACAACTGAACCCCAAACCTAATCTTATACCAATCTCCAAAACTAATTTAATATATAACCCTCAGCTTAACTGTAAACTGAACCAAAACTCTAAATCTCATAATATCCTCAAGAAACAATCCAAAACCTAAATCCTTCCCCAAACCTAACCCTAATTGAAAACCTAAGCATACTCATAAGACTAATCCTGAAAGTATCTCATACTAGTTTTACTCGAACCCCAACCCATACCCTAATGTGAACACAAAACCTGACCTCCAAGCTAAATCTCACCCTAATCCTAAAAACCTAATCCTAATCTGAAATCTTCACATGATCCTCAAATCTGCACTTCTCCTACCTTAACTTACAATCTAACTCCAACCTTAAAGATAAATCTAAGCCTAACAATATCAGTAACCCTAATAATTAACTCACCCAAACCCTAAAACAACCTTATCCCTAACTAAAAATCTAACTCTACCCTAAACATTTCCCTCGCTCTATCAATAGCCCTTACCTCAACCCTACCCCGAGCCCTCATTTAAATATTCTTAATACCATAACCTCAAAGTTTAATCTAACCCAATCCAAACACTAACCCTGAACCTATCCCGAAAAATAACACATACCCAAACTCCAAGTGAGATCCTTACACTAATCATAACCACGAGAGTACACATAACTCTCACCCTCACCTTTACATATCCTGAACTCTAACCCCAAATTAAACACAATCTCCAACCTGAAATCTAACACTAAGGCGAACACCCAACCTAACCCTGCACAGAAATTCAACCTTAACACAAGTCCTAAACTTACAGCTTTAACTATTCCAGGGTCACTGCTCCCCACTGCATCACGTTCTGGAACTCACAATCATGACAGTTCCATTGTCCTGTGACTGGCTCCAGGGCCACATGACATCATATTTGTTGTCCAGCCTCGGGGTTCCGATTGACTGGCCGTGCCACTGTGACATCGCACTCAGCCAACATTCTGATTAAAGATCCCTGGCACCTTCCTTGTTCCAGCGTGGTGGGTGTGTGCGCTCTCCGGGTGTATTCTTCTGCATCAACCTGTCACAGGCGGTTCTGTCAGCGCCTGGCACTTCTACAAGCTGCAGCTGTTTACAGGGTTCTGAGGTTTTCAAATAGAAAATTTGGATACATCACTATTTCAAGGAATTGCTAAGTCCCCGAGACACCAGAGTGAAATGGTGGTTTCTTCAAGCCATCAGTTATGTACTTCTGTCTGTTCAATCCTATACTTACTGGATGTGTGGCTGGGAGCAAAATACATGAAAAAGAGGCAACCGTTCTCTTGCCGAAGAATTTTAGTGGTGTATAACCTTGGACTGACCTTACTGTCTCTCTGTATGTCCTGTGAGATAGGTGAGAGATCAATTAGCAGGGCCTCCCCTCGTTTAAATGGAAGCATGCCACTGTCCTGAACTCTTTTCCAAAATGAAGAAAGGCGGTGGCACGGGGTGCGGAGAGGAAGCACGGAATGCACTTTGAGTATGTTTAACAATTGACTGTTCAAAATACTAGATATGTAAGTGCATGCATGCCTTCTAGAATATGTAAAATTGAAGCCTTTGGTATTCCTTTTTTATATATGTTTGTATTCTACTCAGAATTAAGGGAAGAATTTCAGAAATAGTCTTCCACAAACAAAAGAGAGAATGGAAAGTGGAGAAAACGGGAAAAACAGATTCATGATTATTATTTACCATTTCATAGACGATTGTCGTTTGTGGTCTGGGAGGGAGGATGGAAGCTGCTGGAACGTGTGATTGGTAATTTTGTGGTAAGTCATCTTCTCAATCCTGATCTGATAACTGTAAATAGATTTGATATTTCAGAAGTTATTTTTGAAAAACTGAGAAAACGAGGTTGTGAGATCTATGATGAGCATTTGAATAGACTATGTGAGTTCAGGCCCCATTGTTTCTTGTAGGTAACTGGAAAGTTGAAAACCACTTTTGAAGATCTCAAAGGCAAATGTTGTAACTGAAATAGAAAAGAGAATATAAGGAATCAGAATAAAAACTATTAAAATCACAATACCTAACTCAAAGACGAACCTCACCCTCACCTTCGTCATAAATTAACCCTAAACCCAAAACTAAACATAAATTTCAAAGTAACTCAATATGGAATCTTAACCTTCGTCCTATTTATAAGTCTACCTGTAAACCTGGCCTGTCCACTAACCTTAACCATGAACTTAATCCCAATTCACACCCAAACACTTGACTCAAAGCAAAACCTAACCCTAAACCTAAAACGAAATCTACTTCTAACATGAAACATGAATATAACCAAAAACACTAAATATAACCCCAAACCTAAACCTGTGCATAAATAGGATCTTGGACCTCAACCTAACCAGCACCTGAATCCTAATCATAAACTCACAACTAACCTGATCTCTAATCAGAATCCTGACTGAAAATTTACCCTTACCCTAAATCTAAGCCTCACATGAGCCCTAAACCTAAACATACACCTAAAACTTAAAACTAATTTTAACCCAAAAGCGAACTTCAAACCTCAGTCTAACCAGCACCTTGACCCTTCACTAAATCGTACACCGGACCATAACACCATCATGCAACCTGCAAAGAACACTGAACCTATTCCCGATTTAAAAGTAAACCATAACCTAAAGGTAAGCCTAACTTTAACACTGACCTTAATTTTAATCACAAACTCAACCCAAACCTTAGCACTTACCATAAATGTAAACATCGCCATAACACTATCCATAACCCTAATCAGCCTTAACC
>PVJL010014767.1:0-26770 GCA_004026885.1 Lyroderma lyra
AGCATAAAGAAGCCTCTTGCACTGCCCCAGGGGCTGCAGCCCCTGCTGTCAGTTCTCCCCACCAGAAAAGAAAACATCCAGCTGCAATGGCAGTTTTGGATCTAAGTCATACTTCCTGGGCATCCACTGTGTGCTTTCCCACAGGTCACCTCGGGGCACAGTGAGGATAGCTCTGCCCACCCATGTCAGCTCCCAGACAGAGCCTCAGACGGGTCCCAGCCCATCCACTCTTGGGCTGCGTGTTTTGGGGCTCTTCCCTGCAGTGATTCTGAACCTCACATCCTAATGCAACCATTGCCTCAGTCAGGGAGCCCAGGGAAAAAGGTGCAGACATAGAGGTTTCCCCTTCATATCAAATCCAAAGCTGCTTATTTATTGTTACAGTAACAATGGTGTCTACCAGTGAGTTGAAGCATCTGTTTACTGGGCTGAGGGAAGTCAGGAGATGAGTGGCCATCAGGAAGCAGGGACCTGGGAGAGGAGGCCAGGAGAGAGCGTGTTGTGAGTTTGTGAATTAGCTCCTGGGAGCTGGTGAGTGGGACCAGCATTCTCCAGCCTTCTGTTTAATATGTGGTTCATGCATCAGCAACTGGCATCATCTAGGAGCTTGTTAGAAATAAAGAAACTCAGTGTTCACCCCAGAGCTCCTGAGTCAGAATCCAAATTTTTAATAAGATCTCCAGGGACCATGTGTACATTACAGTCTGAGGAACAACATGCTCACCAATCAGGTGAGCCTGGCCCTGACATCTCAGAAGTTTTTAGGTTCTTCATAAAAAAGTCCTGAAGGCTCTTGTTCATTTACCTCTGGGGGAAGTGTGTTTTTCTTTTTTTGTCTAAGTGCCAACTTGATGTGTGGAAATGAAGGGCAAAGGGCTGGTGGTTGGCTACTTGACAAGGCTCAGGCTCTGACTCTGATCTGTGGAGGGGGTCAGTAGAGTCACCTGGGTCAACCTAACATCCCATCTTTTTCCATTCAGTCTAACCCCATCTGGCAACGTTTGAACTGTCACCCCTGGTAGGGATTCTTGGTCTTTTCTGGATGCCTAACCACTCTGAGTCCCTTTTCTCAGAAAACAAAGATTCATATGTAGACCCAAATACGGCACATTGTTGGGGGTTAGTGGACAGTTGGGTGAAGGCTGCCCAATTTCCATGTCTAGGGTCTTCAAACTTCTATCAGAATAATGGTAGACAGCCAAATGAGATAGAATCTAATGTTTATTGAGAGGTTTCTACACTACTTCACAAGAGAGTTTAAGCAACTTGCCTCAAATGCCATTGGTAGAAATAAGATCTGAGCCCTAGATGTGGGTGGGCTCCATGGTCATGCCTTAATCTCAGAGGGAAATCCTGAGAGGGAACCTTGGGTTTCATGGGTGAGACTGCAGCAGCAAAAATTACTATGTACTCAGGTTTGGAGTTGACAAATTGGATGCAATTCTAAGTGGACTTTTCTGAAAATAACACTCCTATGGGAACTCTATCCAAGGAACGAATCTTAAAAACTATATAACCTCTATGCACAGGAATATCCATGGCAGCCTTATGTAGATGAAAAAGGGGTCATATACTAAACCTGACTAGCTCAGGGAAGGCCGGCATGGCCAGCCCTAAAGTCAAAGACCAACATTAACTGGATAGGATGTTCTAAACAAAAATTTCTAACTAAAAGCAAGTCATGAGGGTAGTCAGGTCCTAGGTCTGTATCTTCCTTGACAAAGGTTGATCTTCACTTTAGTGAGCCTGTCTATTGTCTTTTTGCATCTAAGATAAATATACCTTTGAAATGTAAGTAAGAGTAATCTTTCTTTCCAGACCCCTCAGGGCACAACCCACTGCAGAAGACCATAGAACCCCTCATTGTTATCTTGTTCCCCGAATACCTTCTCTGTGCTATAAATGTTAATTATTAACTATTCTGTATCACTCATGTAAAAGAAATATGTGTCTCTCCATTTAACTTTTTAACCAATCTCAGAGATTTCCCCTTTGCTTTCTCCTAACTCCTTAATCTACCACTAGCAGATTTCATGGAACCCTCCTATATCTCCTCCTTTGATTCTAATTTGTAAAATGAGCTGCAAAACTGCCATTCTCCAGAGCATTTTATTAATCCATTGAGATTTTAATTCCTGGCAATTGTCATTTTGGCTCAAATAAACTCATAAAAATTCTCTATAGATTTGGATATTTCTTACATCGACATATTTCTATACAAGGGGAAATCTGGAGCTAGCTAGCCATCCTTCATTGCAATATATTTTATAGGCAATAGGTTGGAGTAGGCTGAACAGATGTATCATTTTAAGCAAGGCAGAAAACGATGGTACTGTCCCATTTCAAATGGTAATCTGGTCAGCCTACTGACACCTTGAATTTAGTCCAGTGTTGTCATAGGAGAGTTGCTGATGATCTCTCAGTGAAGGGACAGGGAGACTTGGGTCTCCCTTCTACTTTTCTAAAGTTTCCAGTTTTCTATAATTATTTTCTATAATAGTTTTCTATAACTATATATTATATATCTACATATATACTACATTTGTAATAGAAAGAAACAATAAACTTTGATAGCATCATGAAAACTATGTGGCATTTAAAAATGTTTATTTATTGAAAGATTCAGAATACCAAAGTGTAGACATGTAATGACTGATATAAAAAATAGAGTCCTGGAGTTCCCTGGTGGTGTAGTGACTAGGCTTTGGTGCTCTCAACTCTGCGGTCTGGGTTCGATTCCCAGCCAGGGAACTACCCACATACAAAAAAAAAAAAAAAAAAAAAAAAAAAATCCAGACATGAAAATGTTAAGTGGTTGTGTTAAAATAGAGCTATGGAAAACTTTCTCCTTTTCTTTCTTTTACAAACTAAAAAATGGAGCTATAGTGCGTTTCTAATATATAAAGTGTGATAGGTATTATATATACATATGTGTACAAACTGCATATTTATTTATATATGTACACACATACGTGCAGATGCATGTTCATGTGAGAAATAAATAATAAACCTGATAAAAGTTTTTTGGGAAATACTTTAGTTTCCAGTTTTGATCACTCATAAAACAGCCAGTAGTTTTAGGGAGAAAATTTTGTGTAGTGGAGTGATATATGATATAGTGTTAGTCCCTAAAAGGTGAAAGCTAGGCCTACTGTAAAGGGTCACAGCCAGGCCCGCCATGGGGCCCGATCTCCCTGACCTTACCATAAACGGTCAATGCCCCGGACTGAGTAATGCCCGGAGCTAGCATCTACTGCACGTGTACTGCCTTATGTAACCATAGAAAAAGAAAACAACTGCTACTGGGCAGATGCGGCAAGGTGCCATTTTTGTTTGAATACGTGTATATAGTCTCAGGTGCACAACAAAGTAGCTTCCTTGCTTGCTTGCTTGTTTATGACCTTATGTTAGCTCCACGTGTGTTTTTTCAACTGGGTGTACCACCTCCAAAATCTTCCATGCTGAGACAGCTTGGCACTGACATTTGGCATAGTCCACAGGAGGTGAGTACAACCCCTAATGCCTCTGAGGGTCCCCGGGTAGAAGAAATGAGACCTCCCACCTCTCTATGGTACCCAGTGGCTGCATATCTGGCCACATGGACAGCCCCAGAGGACCGGGATGAGATAAAGCCCGCACCTGGGGATATTAAGAATGCCCTGGAATTTATGGACCAAACATTCCACTGGCACACCAGGAGGTGGCCGGCTGCGTAACCTGGATGTTTCTGGTGGTGCTGCAGGATACCACTTGGGAGATAACAGGAGCAAGCTCAACAAGTATGTCAGTTGCAGTGCTGGGAAGAAACAACTGCAGGAGCACCTGACGACTGCTGAACATATGCTACAGGGCTCAGAGGAGTCCATACAGTCCCCCAGGGTGTCCTCCAGGGCAGGTAGCCCGATACCTATATTGTAGGCTCGCCCCTTAGTGCAACAGAAGGTTGCATTGGAGCAGCTGGTGGGGCCCTGGGGGTCAGCTTCAGGGGGCCTCCCAGGCCAAACAGCATACAACAATGACTGCGTACTCACCTGCTGAATTATGGGAACTGATGAAGCAGGTACGACAAAGGGCCAAGGAAACAATACCAGCCTGGCTATTGATATTATGATACAATGGGGAGGAAGGAACAGAGTTGTTCCCTGATGAAATGACCCAACTGGCCTCTATTACGGTACTCCCCTCCTTGCAGCAAAGGCTACAAAATATTGCCCACACTAACCATGATGCAAGGAATCATTGCCTGATCAATTGGTTAATGGCAACGGTTCAAACAGTTTGAATGGATGCTGGGGAATTGCCTAAGACTATGAGCAAATGGTCCACGTACTCAGACCTAATGCAAATTATATGGGGGATGGGCATGAGACAGATGATATTTTGGATGCACTACAATAGCCCTGATGAGGTTTTCACCAGTAAGATGAAGGACTTCATCCTAGCCTCAGGACCCCCAGGAACTTTCGGGACTATGGCGACTCTTCTTGCTCCCTATGTAGCTAGGAGGGTGCATGAAATAACAGTCGCCCTAGCTCAATTGGGAGATGTGGAAGTGAAGCAAAAGAAAAAGTGTGGCCAGGTGAGGCCGCTACAGGTGCCCAAGGGGACCCACCCAAAGGACACTCAAAAAGTAGAGGGGCTCAAAAAGGTGGTATTCAGCCTGCAAAAAAAGTGAGCTAAAAGCAGATGTGGTTTGATCTTTTGGCTGCAGGGGTAGCCACAGAGAAAATAGAGCAGCAGCTTATTTAAGTACTGCTGGCTCTTTGGAAGCAGCTGAAACCTGAGCAGCTGTTTACTCCCCTGCCAGCTGCTACACTCCTGATTCAGGAATTAAAACTGACTGATTTTATTGGACTGGGCGTCTAGCTGAGGTCTAGCCAATGGAGAATCCAGGGGACCAGAGGCCACATGTTGAACTTACTATTTACTGGTCCATAATATGCAACAGGTACCAGCCCTTATGGACACTGGAGCTGATAGCACCTTGCTATATGGAAATTCTGATCACTTTAATGGGGCCTATGGGCTCCATTGAAGGATATGGAAACTGGATGATATGCATCAAACAGGTGGTTATGACCCTGGGCATAGGATGATTGCCCCCCACAAGACTATAAGGTCTATGTCTCCCCTATCACAGAATATACTCTGGGGGTGGATATGCTGCAAGGATTGGCAATCTCAATGACAATGGGAGAATTTTGCCTGCATATACAAATGGTAAAGACTATGGTTCAAGGGCACCCCCAGCATGTCCCCTTGATATTGCCCCAGGCTAACCATGTTATGCATACAAAGCAATATCGTTTACTTGGAGGGCATGAAGAAATTGGCCGTACCATTCTTAAGCTCGAAGAAGCCCAGATGATCCACTCAATGCATAGCTCTTACAGTTCTCCCACATGGCCAATGAAAAAGCCTGACAGCTTCTGGAGAATGACTATGGACTATCAGGAGCTACACAAAATGACACCCCTTTTGCCTGCAGCAGTGTCCAATGTTATGGATCTTATGGACAAACTCATACATGAACTGGGACATTATCACTATGTTATGAATTTGACAAATGCCTTTTTCTCCATAGATACAGTGCCAGAGAGTCAAGAACAGTTTGCCTTCATGTGATAAAAATAACAATGGATTTTCATGGTGATTCCCCCAGGGATAGCTGCACAGTCCCACCCTTATGCCACAAACTGGTGACTCAGAACTTGTCCACCTGGCGGAAACAAGAAGGGATGCATCTATTCCATTATACTGATGACATAATGCTAACTTCTAATTCTTCTACAAAGCTCGAGACTGCCACCACCAGTCTGCGAGAAGCCCTCGAGATTTGGGGGTAAGCCATCGATGAAGACAAGGTTCAAGGGCCTGGGTTGTCTGTCAAATTCTTGGGAGTTGTCTGGTTGGGTAAGACTAAGTTTATGCCAGAGGCAGTCATAGATAAGATACAGGCATATCCCCAGCCAGCAACAATGAAGCAATTGCAAACTTACTTGGGATTGTTGGGCTATTGGAGAATGTTTATTTCTCATTTAGGTACTTTAGCTCACCCCTTATATCACTTGATATGGTGAGGAGCTATTTGGGATTGGACCCCAGATATAGAGCAGTCATTTTGAGCCACCAAGCAAGTGGTGTCTCAAGCCCAAACCCTACGGGTATTTGATGCCACCCTACTGTTCCTTTTAACGATGTCAATGGATGACAATGGGTTTGGATGGGGCTTATAGCAGAAACATGGGACTTGTAAGGTTCTCATTGCTTTTTGGTCTCAATTATGGAAAGGAGCGGAAGCCCGCTATTCCCTTACAGAGAAACAGTTAGCTGCTATTTGTGCTGCCTTTTTGGCTTGTGAGGCTATAACAGGTCTTAATCTTGTAACCATCCAATCAAGATATCTGGTAGAGGGCTGGTCGTGATCTTGGTTGTGGATGCCATGGACAGGGGTGGCTCAAACCCCTACCTTGACAAAATGGGGGGTCTATTTGGAACAAAGGGCCTGCTTTTCATCTAGCCCTTTATCAGATCAATTACATGCCTTTAGGGCCTATAGAATTTCAAGCTATAGAGCCATACCCACTGATGGAAGCTGAAATGTCTATGGCTAGTCCCTATTTAGAGGGGCAAGCCCCTATCCCAGCAGATGCCTGATATACAGATGGCTCCTGCTGAGGGCAACTGTCTACATGGGCAGCTGTAGCAATACAGCCATCTACAGATGAATTTTGGTATGAGACAGGAAATGGACAATCCAGTCAGTGGGCTGAATTAGGGCTATGTGGCTAATGTTGATGAATGAATCAGGCCTCATACATGTCTATACGGACAATTGGGCAATATACAAAGGTTTGACATTCTGGCTTCCCCCGTTGGGCAGCCCAAGATTGGCTAATAGGGTGCCATTCTTTATTGTGGAAGGCTCTTTGGCAGAGTCTCCAGCAGGGGGTCAACATTTACCATGTTCCAAGACACAATCCTTTCAAGGCACCTAGAAATGATACTACTGGTGCTCTTGCTCAACTGAGGGCAAGCCCGTCACTACCCCACCCAGGAGCCAAGTTCTTGGCTACACCAGAAACTGGGGTACGTTGAAGTCTGAACTATGGAACAGGTAGCTCATCGATGGGGTATATCCCTGACCCAGGCACAATGTCAACAAGCCATGCAAGATTGCAAGGCTTATACAGAATAGCACCCCCACCGGCGTTACCCCTTGCAAAAACCAGATGTTGTTCTAAGGGGTAGGCAGCCCTTTCAGGAATGGCAAATGGACTATATTGGGTCCTTGCCAACAGATCATGGTTATCAATATGCCTTCACAGCAATGGATACAGGAAATGGGATAGGATGTGCCTGGCCTACCCTTGCTGTGCTTGATCAGCTGAACGCTGTTTATGGAACTCCTATGGTAATTAGCAATGACCGGGCACTCACTTTACTGGATATGAATTACAGGGTTGGGCTTACCAAAATGATGTCAATTGGCAGCTGCATATACCTTACCGACCCCCAAGCCACAGACATTGTTGAACGGTACAATGGTTTGTTAAAGGAAAAATTAAAAGCCTTGGGCCCTGGTTTATGCAAATGGAAAACTAATCTGTCCACTGCAGTCAGGCTACTGAACGAACAACCCAGGCGCACTGATATGCCCCACTAGACAGTTATTCAAGGGTCACCCCAATTTTTAAAAGTATGTCCTAACCCTGCTGACCCACACACGAGGCCAAAAATATATAATGGGTCTTTACTCCTGCCTGCTTCTGACTCATTGGCACCAGGAAAACAAGCCTCATGGTCAAGGCCTTGGACCACTCAGGCCTCTCATAAACCTTGGCTGGCTCTAATAGAACCTTAGGGTGTTGGACTCAAGGAAGGATAGACATTGAAACCATGGTTAGGGCAATGGCCCCTCTCTATACAGATGACCCTACCAGAAAAGTCCAGAGGTCCTATACTAAAAGGAACTTTGTCCTTGCCCTCTGGCCTCTTCCTTTATATTCCATGACCCCATTGGAGCTGCCTGAGCCCCAAACTCTTAGGGAGCTAATCTGGTATCATAGGCCAGGGGCAAAGCCCTTACTGGCTACATTGTTGTCACAAGATGGACACATTCCTTATATTTTACCTGAGAGTAAAGATCTTCCTTTAATGATGTCATTGTCTGCTTTGTCCTACTGCCTAGGCTAATGGCAGGCAATAATATCCTGTCCTGGACACATACTTTTGCTCAGATACATATGTTTCCCACTGCTGGATCTGCACAGAAATAACAATGGAGACAGCTGAGAGACTTCCATGGCAGATTCACCTGGCTTCCCTAAGCAACTGTATGTGTTTACATATATGGAACAACATTGCTGAATGGGACCAACGTCTCAGGGCAATGGACAATTTGCTCCACAAGAATCACAATAACCAACTTCCTTTATTTGGCTATGCCATGACTAATGGATGGGGTTGGGTGGTTGGGAAACATGTGGAACTATGGGAACAAGTCCCATTATATGTAGAACAACATCTCTCAGCCACCAATCATAATGCTAGTTGGGTACCCCCACATTTATGTCAAAACATTATCCATATGCTGACACCTCGCACTTGATGGAATGGAGCCCGATATGCTAGCATTCATTCCACAGATATCCTTCTAGCTGGATACTTCTGGATTTATGGACACCACAGATGGCCTTGTTTACCTGCAAATTGGACTGGCTGATATACATGGGGTTACCCTTACATTGTTGGTTGAATAGTGGCGACCCTTTCTCAATTGCCTACTAATTGGGATGCTATATCACTGCTGCCATTGCCAATGTAGAACCATTTGGTGGTTCTACCCTTTTGCTCTGGTCCTGCCAGGGTCTGCTGTCATAGGTGTAGAACTACAAGTAGAAGCTTTAGCAATGCACACAGCTCAAGCCCTGAATGCTACTAAACAGGCCTTAAGCCTGTCATTAGATGAAAGCACAAATGCATAATGTTGTGCTGCAAAATCGGATGGCTTTAGATTTATTGACAGCCCCCCAAGGTGGCACATATGCTATTTTACATTTTGAATGTTAGTTATATATCCCAGATCATGCTGAGCACATTCAGATAGCCCTGGCTGAGATGGACACAGAGATACAAGCCATTGCCTCTTCCACGGAAGACTCATTAACATTTTAATGGAACTCCTTAGGATCGACTTGGTGGTGGATACTAATGGCCCTAGCAATTATTACTAGCAGTCTGATAGTGTTTTGCTGTACCCTATATTGTTGCTATGGGCTCAAGGATATGCATTATGGATAAAGTCCCATGTGGCGGCCCTATAGGGATGGAGTGTTAGTCCTAAAAGGTTAAAGCCAGGCCTGCTGTAAAGGGTTAAAGCCAGGCCTGCTGTAAAGAGTTAGCTGCCACTGGCCCTGACCTCCCTGACCTTATCATAAATGGTCCATGACCCAGGCTGAGTAACTCCTGAAGCTGGCATTTACTGCTCATGTACTGGCTTATGTAACCATGGAAAAAGAAAACAACTGCTACTGGGAAGATGTGGCAAGAGGCCATTTTTGTCTGAATATGTATCTATAGTCCCAGGTGTGCAACAAAGTAGCTTGCTTGCTTGCTTGTTTATGTCCTCCGTATGTCAGCTTCATGCATATGTTTTCAACTGGGAGTACCACCTCTGAAATCATTCATGCTGAAGCAGCTCAACCCTGACATATAAGTAATGGAGTTTCTTAATTATTTGGGTATATATTTTTAAACTTAAAAGTCACATATGTGATACATGATATTTACTTTAATTCTGAGAATTTTCAAAAGGTGTAACAAGGCCCCATACACCCACCACACAGCTTCAATAAGCCTTATCATCTTGCCAGACTTGTATCCCCACCCTTTGCCTTGAACATTTTAGTGCAAATCACAGACATTATGGCATTTCACCTTTGTTTAGTATGAGTCTAAAAGCAAGCAAACAAGCAAGCATGTTCATAATGCCATTATTGTATCTAAACAAAATTAATAACAATAAATTCATCTTATGTCTAGTTCAAATTCACCAATTGTGTAAAAAAAGGTCTTAAAATACGTTTTATTATTGGTTAATATATTTAGGTGTGTATCTCTTTTAGTCTCTTAATCTGGAATAATACCTCTTCCTATTTTTTTCATGTTATCTAATTGTTGATGACCTTGAGTTATTTCCTGTGACATTTCTGTTATGTTTTGAGTTTGCCTGATTGCTGTTTAATGTGTCTTTCTTTCTTCCCTGTGCCTCCTGGAACCTGGTGGTCAGATTGGATTCGTGGGAAGAATACAGTGGTGGTGTATGTGCCTTTTGTGTCACCTTCACATAAAAAGTCATTCCTTCTATATATTCTAGTTGGACTTATTTAAGCCTAAGAAAAAAATAATGGCTTCATGGATGAAAACATACTGTATACATATATAAATGCATTAACTTGAAGAAACTTATTCAGTGTGTTTTAATACATTGAAGCCATCATTTATTTTGCTGCTCAAATTATGCCATCTATGGCTATTGAGAGTCCTTTCAAGCAGGCTCCTGAGTCCATTGCCATGACCCTTTGCTCTTGAGTGGCTTTTTGCTTTCTGGAAAATAGTGTACATTTTCTGCCCCAGACCAGTCATTATTACTCCAAGGAATCCTTGGGTGTTTTGTTTTCAAAACAAGTTTTTTAGTTTTTGCCTGTCTTTGCTTGGTGTTTCTTCTTCCTGTTGTTTGTTTTGAATGCCATCTTCCATGCCGGGAGCTTTTCTCAGGTCTAGTGATCCCTAACTAACCTTCATCCCCACACCTTTGAAAGCTTTAAGGGAGCTTGACTGCAAAGGTCCCATGATTGGTGGGCTTTTTTTCTGTAGGATGATCAGGGGCCAAGTTGGCCTTTTAACTGGGGAGGGGTCTCCAGATGTCTGTATCTGGAGGTGTTTTCTCTGAGGTCTCTCTCTCTCTCTCTCTTTTTTTAAATCAGCACAGAAACTTCTATTTACTTCCCAGGGATGGGTGGTGATGGCCAAACCTCACTGCATGAATCCTGGGAGCAGGTCATGAAGGGAATCAGGTCCAGGGTCAGGTCCAGGGCCAGGAAGTGTTGATACTACTTTCTATTCTCAGCCTTGCACCTAATGCTTGCCCACCACCTCTGCCTGCTATCTTAAAGATAAACTGTGTCTTCTTAATTTCTCTGAAAACAGGTCTCCTGCAGGGTTGGGGCAAAATGGTGGTCATCGAGAGGCAGAAGTTGGGGAGGAGGCCTGGGGTTTCTAAGTGCTATGGGCCAGAATTTCAGCCAGTGCCTATTTTGCAACCCCTAGCTTGCCCCATGCTCTGATCTTATTAAAATTGGGGCAATCTAGAAATGAAAGCAAATTTCTATTTGCATGTTCACTTAAATAAAATAAAATGGTTGGTGAATTGGATTAGGAAGATGGCAGATGCTGTGCTTGTAACCTCCCAGGATTACATCAGAGTTGCAGATAGATTGTAAAACAGTCAACCTTGGGAATCATCAGAAGACTAGCTGAATAGAGCCCCTACAGATGAGGATATAAAGAAGAGACCACATTGAGACTGGTAGGAAGAGCAAAGACATGAAATGAGCTCACTCAAAACCCACGGATAGTGGTTGAACTGTGGGAGGGATATACCTCAGGGGTAGAGTTTCCCCTAGAAGAAGAAGAGGTTTCATTCCCACACTGTGCTCCCCAACCTGGGAGTCCTGTGCTGGGAAGGAAAGTTCTCATTACATCTGGCAGTGAAAATCAGTGAGAATTCTGTCTGTCCATCCGGTGAGACAGAAGACAGCTGAAAATCCAGACGCTCCCCACCCAAAGGCATACACACAAACCCAATCACTTGCTAACACTCACCTGGTCTCTGGAGGAGACCAGCAATTCGGGAGGTGCCAGAGACATATCAGAAAAGGTTGAATTGTGGGGTTTGGGCATAAGGGCTGGAGGGACCCATTGTCCCTCAGTAGTCTGCCTCACATCTAGCTTACAAAAGTGTGCCATCTTTTCTATGTTGAATTCTTCCCCAGAAAGGCTAAATCTGATAACAAACTGGTCTAGTAAAACCCACGTGTGTGTACCACCTTGGTGCTGCACCAGGATCCCACCCCGCACAGCTAACACTACATCTTTCAAGGTGCTCTAGACTGCTGAGTATTCAGCCCCATCCTAGTAGCTTAAGAACACTGTCTTACAGACTTTTACAGGGGCAGCAGCCAGTGGCAGCCTCAGAAACTTTCAGTGGCATACAAGTGCTATGCCCTGCTGTGCAGCCCCTCCCTAGCAGTAATGGTTTCCTGCAGACTGGCAGTGACAGACTGTGGAGCTCTCAGGGAATTTTTGCAAAGTGCATTCAGGCCCAACTTTGTCACAATAACCAATACTACATCAACTTCATGAAAAAGCAGCACCCATACCCCGTGGCTCCCTGGAATTTTGCCCTGCCCATCTGGACCTTTGCACTGCCCACCTGGAGGCACTCTAGGAGGCTGAGTGGTTGGCTTTCCCTACTATCAGAGGAAGAATTTCTTGTGGACTTTTGCAGGAGCAGCTGCCCATGGTGACCTGGGGAACTTTAGGTGCTATTCTGCACCTCCCCCTGAGCACCTAATAGTGCCCTGCAGGTGGTGGACCTCAGAGATCTCAGGGAGTTTTTTCTTTATTTTTCTTTTCTTTTGGCAAATCTTGTCAACTGAGGGGCTGGCTCTGCCCTATGAGCTGAGGAAGACTTACAACAGCAGATGCCCACAGTGGCCCAGTGAACTTTGGATGGTTAGCAGGGAGCCAAAATCTGCACTGCAGCCTCTCTTGGGCAGCTTTGGGCAATTTGCAAGACTGAGGTCAGTGGTGATGGGCTATGGTGTTTCCAGGGACTGTCACAAGCAAGAGGTGGCTTGCTGTGGTGTCCTCAGGACACTTTTTGAAGTGGTCACAACCTGAGCACTGGCCAAAAACTAAAACTGCATTAAAACTGTAAAACTCACTGGCCACACCTTATGTCTCCTTGGGACCACACCCCACCCAGCTGCATCATTGAAGACACTTTCAACACTGGGTCAACTAGCCTGGACTGTGCACCTAAGAAGGCTCTTTCAACGGTTGAGCCTCCAGTGAGTGGCAATAGGTTTAGGGGGCCCTAGGCTTGCTGCTAAGCTCCCCCAGGGCAAATACTGGTGGGAGTCAGCTTTGTTTCTGGAGCAAAGCCACCCCCACATGCCTCCATGTTCAGCACAGGCAGTAGTCAAACACATACAGCTCCATGGCTTCTACAAGTATCTCCAGGCCAGTCACAGGTCAGGCTGAAATTGCCCTGCATGCGAGCCCCTTCAAAAAGACACCAGAAGAAAACAAACCCATAAACTGACCTCAGACCACCCTGGAGCACTACCTAGTTAGCCTTGTGGTGGTACACTCAAATGGTGATCTAAACATGCATAAAAGCTCACATGAGAAAACAGCCATCAGAGGGGTAAGCCCACAAACAGTAGCTCATACTCTGTGGGCAGAGGTAATCTGTACAGTCAGTTACCCTGGAAGTCATTCCCACCCACTGACATGTCAAAAGCAATGAAGGCTCAACTACAACTGAAGAACACACAAAACTCACTCAAGGGACACTCCTAGAACACACACACAATAGATCAGAGAGATTGCATCATTAGACTACACAGGACATATACTACATAAGGACCCTGAGCAAAGACTTAGAGACATAAGAGATCTACCTACTACATAGAAACAAACACAGAGAGGCAGCCAGAATTAGAAAACAGAGACACATGTCTTGAATAAAAGAACATGAAAAACCTCCAGAAATAGAACTAAATAAAATGGAGGCAATCAACTTAGCAGAAAAAGAGTTTAAAATACAGGTTATAAGAACACTTAAGGAACTTAGTGAGAATTTCAACAAAGAGCTAGTAAGCATAAAACAGGACAGAGAAACCATAAAAACAACCAATCAGAAATAAATAATACAATAACTGAAATAAAGACTATACTAGAAGAAATCAATAGCAGATTAGAGGAAGCAGAAAATTGAATCAGTGATTTGGAAGACAAGGTAACAGAAAACACCCAACTGAAAGAGCAATCAATCAATAAATAAATAAATAAATAAAAATAAATAATGATAATAATAAAAAACAAAGATAGCCTAAGAGACTTCTGGGACAACATCAAGCATAGCAACATTTGTGTAATGGGGGTACCAGCAGAAGAGAGGGAGCAAGAAATAAAGACTGAAAACTTCCTTAACTTGGCAAAAGAAATAGACACGCAAGCCCAGGGGAGCACAGAGAGTACCAATCAAGATGAACCCAAACAGGCCCATGCCAAGACACATCATAATTAAAATGGCAAAATTTAAAGACAAAGAGAGAATCTGAAAAGCATCAAGAGAAAGACAACTTGTTATTTACAAAGGAGCTCCCATAAGACTATCAGCAAATTTCTCAGCAGAAACTAAGCAGACCAGAAGAGAGTGACAGAAAATATTCAAAGAAATGAAAAACAAGGGTCTACAACCAAGAATATGCTAGCCAGCAAGTCTATTATTTAAAATTAAAGGAGAGATAAAGAGTTTCCCAGAGAAGAAAAAGCTAAAGAAATTTACTATCATTAGGTCATGTTACAAGAAATGTTAAATGGACTTCTTTAAGCAGAAGAAAGGAGAAAACAAGCAAACAAAAGCAGATAAGAAAAACACATGGATAATATGGTGATGACTATGTACCTATCAATAGTCACTTAAAATGTAAATGGAGTAAATGCTCCAATCAGAAGACATAGAGTAGCTAAATAGATAAGAAAACAAGACCTCATCAATTCTTGGTCTTTTGGCTAAGATAAAGTGAAGAACAAAAGACCTAGGCATATGCTATCTATAAGAGACCCACATCAGATGGAAAGACACACATAGACTTAAAGTAAAGGGATGGAAAAGAATATCTCATGCAAATGGAAATGAGCAAAAAGCTGAAATAGCAATACTTATATCAGATAAAGTAGACTTTAAAACAAAGACTATAACAAGAGACAAAGAAGGGCATTACATGATTATAAAGGGATCAATTCAACAAGAGGACATCACTCTCACAAACATTTATGCACCCAACATAGAAGCACCTAAATACATAAAGCAAATATTGACCCACATAAAGGCAGAGGTAAACAGTAACATAATCATAGCAATGGGTTTTAACACCCCACTGACACCAATGGACAGATCTTACAGACAGAAAATCAACATGGAAGTAGTGGCCTTAAATGATACCCTAGACCAGCTGGATTTAATTGATATTTTTAGAGCATTTCATCCCACAGCAGCATAATATACATTCCATTAAGCACACATGGAACATTTTTTAAGATAGATCACATGTTAGGTTACAAAACAAGATTCAGTACATTTAAGAAGGTTGAAATCTTCTCCAAACACAATAGTATAAAGCTAGAAATCACATATGTGGAATATAAAACTGAAAGCAACAAAGAAGCAGAATACTCATGGACACAGTCAATAGTTTAGTGGTTAAGACAGCAAAGGAGGAAGGGGATGGGAGAGGAGGGATAGGGGAGTCAAGTATAAGGTGATGGAAAGAGAACTGACTCTGAATGGTGAACAAAGAGACAATGCACTGTAGAATTGTACACCTGGAACCTATGTAATTTTTGCTAACCAATAACACCCTAACAAATTTAAGAACAACAACAATAACAAAAATACTAAAAATCAATCACAAGAAGAAAACTGAAAAACACACAAACACATGGAGGCTAAAAACACACAAACACATGGAGACTACTGAACAATGAATGGGTCAACAATGAGATCAAGGGAGAAATCAAAAGGTACACTGAGACAAACAAAAATGAAAACACAACAATCCCAAATCTATGGACACACTAAAAGTAGCCCTAAGACAGAAATTCATAGCAATACAGGCCTACCTAAAGAAATAAGAAAGATCTCAAACAGTTTAACGTTACACCTAAGAGAACTGGAAGAAGAGCAAATGAAGCCCAAAGTAATTACAAGGAAGGAAATAATAAAAATCAGAGCAAAAATAAATGAATTGAGACAAAAAAGACAATACAAAAGATTAATGAAACAAAGCTAGCTTTGAAAAGATAAACAAATTCAAGAAACAGTTAAATAGCTTCCTCAAGAAAAAAAGAGAGAGCACCCAAATAAATAAAATCAGAAACAAAAGAGAAGTGACAACAGACACCACAGAAACATAAAAAATTATAAGAAAATACTATGAGCAACTATATGAGGCCAACAAATTGGACAATCTGCAAGAAATGGATAAATTTCGAGAAATGTACAAGCTTTCAAGGCTGAATCAAGAAGAAATAGAAAATCTAACAGACCAATTACTAACAACAAAATCGAATCAATAATCAACAAGCTCACAACAAACAAAACTCCTGTACCACATGGCTTCACAGGTGAATTTTACCAAACATTCCAAAATGAATTAACACCTATTCTCCTCAAACTATTCCAAAAAGTTTCAAGAAATGGGGGACAGGCACCCAAACTCATTTTATGGGTGAACATTACCCTAATTTCAAAACCAGGCAAAGACATTAAAAAAAAGAGAAAACTATAGACCAATATCCCTAATGAACATAGATACAAAAACTCTCAATAAAATATTAGCAAACTGGATTCAGCAATACATTAAAAGGGTCATACACCACGATCAAGTGTTGTATGATTCATTCCTTGGATGCAATGTCGATTCAATATATGTATATCAATTATCATGATACACTGCAAAAAAAATAAATAAATAAAAATAATATGATTGTATCAATAAATGAAAGAAAAGGTGTTTGACAAAATACAGCAGCTATTTATGATAACAACTCAGTGAGTTGGGAATAGAGAGAATATATCTCAATATAATAAAGGGTATATATGATAAACCCACAGTTAACATCATACTCAATAGGGAAAACCTAAAATCCCTCTCCTCAACCACTTTGATGTGATGTTTGGATACATCTGAATGGATATTTCCATTTGTTGACTGCAGCGTTCAAGTTTACCCTACAAGCACAAAAAACATTTCCCTCTACTATATGTACTTTTTTCTCTATTTTTGTGTTTTTTAAGAATGAATAACAATAAGAAATTTTATATTTTAATGTGATAATTTAATAAAATGTACCACCTTAATCGTATTTACTTAAAAATATAAATACTGTAATTATTGTAAAATTGTTATTCAGTGTGAAACTGTTTCAAGAACTCTTCTCTATTTACAAGATTTTTTAATGTTTTCCTGTGGTTTGGACTGTCAACAACAAAGATGTTTTGTATGCCATATTGTGTAATATTTTGTAATTAATTTTGTATGTCATCAATGCCATTAGACCCTAATTTATCTATACTTAAATCTAATCAATGCCATTTAGTATATTTTGACTATTTTTTGCTAAAATGTAATATAATGGTAATTTATTACCATAGAACAAAAATTTAAAATAAAAATGCCATTTATATACAAAGCAGCTCAAAATGTTATTATTAAATTCATAAAGAAGTCAAAATATCAACTTTTTATTTTTTGAGGCTTTTTGACACATTTTGAAAAGAAAACTTGAAGTCAATTAATGCAGTGAAGGGTTTAAGATTAGGAACAAGACAATGAAGTCTACTGTCACCACTCTTACTCAACATAGTTTTGGAAGTCCTAGCCATAGCCATCAGACAAAGGAAAAAAAAAAGGCATCCAGATAGATAGGAGAGGAAGAAGTAAAACTGTCATTATTGGCAGATGACATGATACTATTTATAGAAAAACCCAAAGATTCCACCTCATAATTATCAGAACTGATAAATGAATATAGTAAATTAGCAGGATACAAAATTTATATCTAGAAATTGGTTGCATTCTTACACACCACTAACAAACTAGCAGAAAGAGATATTAAGAAAATAATCCTGGATGATATATTGTAGAATTGTACACCTGCAACCTATGTAATCTTTACTAACCAGTGTCACAAATTTAACAATTAAAAAAACAATCCCATTTACAGTTGCATAAAATATACCAATAAATAAATTAACCCAGGAAAGCAAGAGACTTGAACTCAGTAAATTGTAAGACACTGGAGAGAAAAATTAAAGAAGATACAAATAATGGAAACACACACCAAGTTCACAAATAGGAAGAATTAATATAGTTGAAATGCCCATACTACCCAAAGGAATCTATAGATTTAATGCAATTCCTATCAAAATACTGGTGATGTTTTTTTTTTCTTTTTTTTCCTTTTTTTAATTGTTAAATTTATTGGGGTGACATTGACCAGCAAAAATTACATAGGTTCCAGGTATACAATTATACAATATATCATCCATATGTTGCATTATGTATTCATCACCCAGTCAGTTCTTTTTCCATCACCACCCGACTCCCCCCATATTCTCAGATAACTACAACTAAAAATTGTTTGTGTCCATGAGTTTTTGTTTCTTTGTTGCTTTCAGTTTTGTATTCCACACATGTGTGAAATTATATGGGTCTTGGTTTTGTTTTTTGTTTGGCTCATTTCACTTTGTATGATCTTAAGTTCCATCCATGTTGCCCTATTTCATCTTTTCTTATGACTGAATAATATTCCATTGTGTATATGTACCACAGCCTCTTTAGCCAGTCATCTGTCAAAGGCACTTTGGCTGTTTCCATGATTTAGCCACTGTGAATAGTGCTGTGATGAACATTGGGATGCATATATCTTTGCAGACTAAGGTTATCAATTTTGGGGGGTAGATACCCAGAAGTGGTAACTCCATTCTTAATTTTTTGAGGAACTTCTATACTGTCCTCCATAGTGGATGTACCAGTTTGCACTCCCACCAGCAGTGTATGGGGATTCCTTTTTCTCCACACCCTCTCCATCACTTGTTCCTTTTCTTGTTGATTATAGCCAAGCTAACAAGGTGTGAGGTGATATCTTATTGGGGTTTTGATTTGCATTTTCCTAATAGGTAATGAAGTTGAGCATTTTTTTCATATGCCTACTGGCCATTTGTATGTCTTCCTGGGAGAAGTGTCTAGGTCCTCTGCCCATTTTTTAATTGGATTGTTTGTTTTTTTATTGTTGAGTTGTACAAGTTTTTTTTTAATATATAGTTTAGATATTAGTCCTTTCTCAGAGGCATTGTTTGCAAATATTTTCTCCCATTTAGTCGACTGTCTCTTTGCTTTGTTAATAGTTTCTTTTGCTGTGCAGAAGTTTTTTAGTTTGATATAGTTCCATTTGTTTATTTTTGCTTTTACTTTCCTAGCCTTTGAGGTCAGGTTTATAAATTCCTCCTTAATCCCAAGTTTTGTAAGTTTAGTTTTGATATTTTCTTGTTACAGTTTATTGTTTCAGGTCTTATATGGAGGTCTTTAATTTACTTTGAATTAATTTTAGTATATGGTAGAGTTCACAGCTCAGATTGATTCTTTTACCAGCACCATCTACAGAAAAGGGTAGCTTTTCTCCATGCATATTTTTTACTTCTTTATAAAAAATGATCTGTCCATATATTTGTAAATTTATTTCTGGGATTTTGATTTCATTCCATTGCTCTGTGTGTCTGTTTTTCTACCAATACCAAGCTGTTTTGATTATTGATGCTTTGCAGTATAAATTGAAGTCAGGGGGCGTGATGCATCCAGCATTATTCTTTTTATGTAGTATTGCTTGGCAATTTGAGGTCTTTTGTGGTTCCATACAAATCTGATAATTTTGAAAATTTTGTGAAAGTGAGTTTCTGGGGTTTTGAAGGGAACGGCATTAAATTTGTAAATTTTTTTTGGGGGGGGGGTAATATGGCCATTTTAACAATGTTAAGTCTTCCTATCCATAAAAACAGAATACCTTTCTATTCCTTTGTGTCATCTTCAATTTTTTTTTTCAAAAGTTTCTTATAGTTTTCCCTGTATAAGTCCTTCTTGTTCTTTGTTAAGTTAATTCCCAGGTATTTCATTCTTTTTGTTGTGATAGTAAAAGGTATTGACTCTCTCATTTATTTTTCTGAAGATTTGTTTGTATATAGGAATGCTGTTGATTTTTGTATGTTGATTTTGCATCCTGCGACTTTGCTGTATTTGTTTATTGTTTCTAATAGTTTCCTGTTGGAGTCTTTGGAATTTTCTGTATAAAGGATCATGTCATTTGCAAATAGTGACAATATGATCTCTTCTTTCTCAATTTAGATATCTTTTATTCCTTTCTCTTGCCTGATTGTTCTGGCTAGAACTTTCAGTACTATACTGAATGGCAGTGGTGACAGGGAGAATCCCAGTCTCATTCCTGATTTTAGGGAAATTGGGCTTAGCTTTTCCCTATTCAGTATGATATTAGCTGAGGGCTTGTCATATATGGCCTTTATTATGTTTAGATACTTTTCTTCTATAGCCATTTTATTCAGTGTTTTGATCACAAATGAAAGTTGTATATTGTTGAATACATTTGCATCAATTGATATGATCATATGGTCTTTATCATTTGTTTATGTGGTGTGTCATATTGATTAGTTTTCATATGTTGAATCATCCTTGTGCACCCAGGATGAATCCTACTTGATCATGATGTATGATCTTTTTGGTGCATTGTTGTATTGTATTTGCTAATATTTTGTTTAGAATTTTTGCATTTGCGTTAATCAGAGATATTGGTCTATAGTTTCCTTTTTTGTGTGTGTTGTCTTTACAAGGCATTACTAGGTATTAGGGTAATGTCTGCCTCATAGAATGAGTTAGGAAATATTGCCTCATCTTCAATTCTTTGGAAGAATCTGAAAAGCATAGGCATTAATTATTCTTTTAGTGCTTGGTAAAATTCATTGGTAAGACAATCTGGTCTGGGGCTTTTGCCCTAGTAAGGTTTTGGATGATCATTTCCATTTCTTTACTATTGATTGGTCTATTTAGATTATCTCATTCTTCTTGGTTCAGTCTAGGTAGAGTATAAGTTTCTAGGAACTTGTTTATTCTAAATTTAGTGGCATAAAGCCCTTTATAATATTTTCTTATAATCCTTTGTATTTCTGTGGTATCATTAGTAATTTCTCCCCTTTCATTTCTAATTTTGGATATTTGTGTCCTTTCCTTTTGTCCCTTGGTTAGTCTAGCCAGGAGTTTGTCAATTTTGTTGACTTTTAAAAAGAACTAGCTCTTTGTTGCATAAAATTTCTCTTTTGTCTTTCTGTTCTCAATTTTGTTTAGCTCTGTCTTTGATTTTTATTATTTCTTTTCTTCTGCTGACTTTGGTTTTTTTCTGTTCTTTTTCCAGTTCATTAAGATAGGATGTTAGGATGTTTACTTGTGATTTTTTACTTATTTTTTAAGATAGGTCTGTAATGACATAAACTTTCCTCTTATTACTGCTTTCATTGTGTTCTAACAATTTTGATATGTTGTATTTTCATTGTCATTAGTTTTTATGTAATTTTTAACCTTTTATTTTTTCTTTGATCCAGTCATTTTTTAAATAAGATATTCTTTAATCTTTATGTATATATGATTTCTTTCGGCTTTCTTTTTTCAATTGATCTCCAATTTCAGAGGTTTATGGTCCTAGAATAAACCTGGTATAATTTCAATCTTCTTCAATTTGCTGAGGCTAATACTGTGTCCTAGCACATGGTCTATCCTTGAGAATGTTCCATGTGCACTGGAAAGGAATGTATAGCCTTATTTTATCAGATGAAGTGTCTTGTAAATGTCAATTGTGTCCAATTGCTCTAATGTGTCATGTAAAGCTGATATTTCCTTATTTCTTTTCTGTTTGGATGATCTGTCCATGGTTGTTAAGGGGGTGTTTAGGTCTCCTACTATGATTGTGGTATTGCCAGTTTCTTCTTTCAGTTCAGTTAGTAGTTCCTTTGTATATATATTGGTGATTTGGGAGCATATATATTAATTAGTGTTAAGTCTTGTTGTTGTATTGTTTCTTTTATCACTATGTAATGTCCATCTTTATCTGTTGTTATCATTTTTAACCCAAAATTTGTTTCATCTGATATCAGTATGGCAACTCCTGTTTATCTCTAAATATCAGTTGCTTGGAGTATTGTTTTCCATCCTTTCACTCTGAGTCTGTGTTTGTCCTTATGATTGGAGACAGCATATGGAGGGGTTTTGTTTTTCAATCCAATCTGCTACTCTGTGCCATTTTTTTTTTTTTTTGCAGAACATCTCTTTCTTTATTATCACAATTATTTTTTAAATTTTATTTTTTTGAGTTCTTTTTCCATCACCTTATATTTAGCTTGCCCTCCCTCCTCTCCCACCCCCTCCCCTTTCTCCCCTCCCTAACCCACTCGTTCCCAAATAAATATTGAACTATTGATTGTGTCCATGGGTTGTTTGTTTGTTCATTTCTTTTCTCTTTGTTGCTTTCAGATTTATATTCCACATATGAGTGAAGTCATACAGTTCTTTGTTTTTTCTCTCTGGCTTATTTCACTAAGCATGATGATCTCCAGGTCCATCCATTTTGTTGCAAATGGCAATATTTCATCTTTTCTTATAGCTGAGTAATATTCCATTGTGTATATGTACCACAGCTTCTTTATCCAGTCATCTGTCGCAGGACACTTTGGTTGTTTCCATGTTTGAGCCACTGTGAACAGCGCTGCGATGAACATTGGGGTACATAAGTCTTTGTGGACAAAGGTTTTCAAGTCTTTTGGATAGATCCCCAGAACTGGCATTGCTGGGTCAAGTGGTAACTCCATTCTCAATTTTCTGAGGAACCTCCACACTGCCTTCCACAGTGGTTGTACCAGTTTGCACTCCCACCAGCAGTGTACCAGAGTTCCTTTTTCTCCACATCCTCTCCAGCACTTGTTATTCTTTGTCTTGTTGATAACAGCCTTTCCTAGCCTTTGAGGTATGAGGTGGTATCTCATTGAGGTTTTGATTTGCATTTCCCTGATAGCTAATGAGGATGAGCATTTTTTCATATGTCTGCTGGCCATTTGTATTTCTCCATAGGAGAAGTGTCTGTTTAGTTTTTTTGCCCACTTTTCAATTGGGTTGTTTTTTTTTTGTTGTTGTTAAGTCTTATTCGTTCTTTATATATTTTAGATATTAAACCCTTATCTGATGCGTTATTTGCAAATATTTTCTCCCATTCAGTTGGCTGTTTCTTTGCCTTATTGATAGTTTCTTTTGCTGTGCAGAAGCTTTTTAGTTTGATATAATCCCATTCATTTATTTTTGCTTTTACTTCTCTTGCCTTTGAGGTCAGGTTCATGAAGTCTTCTTTGAGTCCTAGTTCTATAAGTTTAGTGTCAATGTTTTCCTCTATACAGTTTATTGTTGCAGGTCTGATATGAAGGTCTTTAATCCATTTTGAGTTAATTTTTGTATATGGAGAGAGTTCACAGCTCAGGTTCATTCTTTTGCATATGTTTTTCCAGTTTTCCCAGCACCACCTGCTAAAGAGGCTGTCTTTTCCCCATTGTATGTTTTTTGCTCCTGTATCAAAAATTATTTCTTCATAAATTTGTGGGTTTATTTCTGGGTTTTCAGTTCTATTCCATTGGTCTATATTTCTGTTGTTCTGCCAGTACCAAGCTGTTTTGACTATTGATGCTTTGTAATAAAAATAGAAGTCAGGGAATGTAATGCCACCAGCCTTATTCTTTTTATGTACTATTGCTTTGGCAATTCGAGGTCTTTTATGGTTCCATATAAATTTACTAATTCTTTTATCTATTTCACGAAAGTATGATTGTGGGATTTTGATGAGTATTGCATTAAATCTGTAGATTGCTTTGGGCAGAATGGCCATTTTAACAATGTTAAGTCTTCCTATCCATGAACAGTGTATATTTTTCCACCTCTTAAAGTGTGTTTCAATTTCTTTCCAAAGTGTCTTATCGTTTTCTGTGTATATGTCTGTCACGTTCTTCGTTAAGTTAATTCCCCGGTATTTCATTCTTTTTGTTGTGATAGCAAAGGGAATTGACTCCCTCATTTCTTTTTCTGTGGATTTGTTGTTTGTATATAGGAATGCTGTTGATTTTTTTACCTTGATTTTGTATCCTGCAACTTTACTATATTTTTTTATTGTTTCTAATAGTTTCCTGGTGGAATCTTTGGAATTTTTTATATAAAGGATCATGTCATCTGCAAATAGTGACAATTTGACCTCTTCTTTCCCAATTTGGATACCTTTGATTCCTTTCTCTTGCCTGACTGCTGTGGCTAGAACTTCCAGTACTGTATTAAATAACAGTGGTGACAGGGGGCATTCCTGATTTTAGGGGAATAGGCTTCAGCTTTTCCCCATTCAGTATGATGTTAGCTGAGGGCTTTTTATATATGGCCTTTATTGTGTTGAGATATTTTCCTTCTATACCTATTCTTTTTAGTGTTTTGATCATAAATGGGTGCTGTATCTTTTCGAAAGCTTTTCCTGCATCAATTGAAATGACCGTATGGTCTTTATCTTTGATTTTTTTTATGTGGTGTATCACATTGATTGATTTTTGTATGTTGAACCATCCTTGTGCTCCTGGGATGAATCCCACTTGATCTTGATGTATGATCTTTTTGATGCATTGTTGCATTCTGTTTGTTAATATTTTGTTTAGAATTTTTGCATCTGTGTTCATCAGAGATATTGGTCTATAGTATTTTTCTTTGTGTTGTCTTTGCCAGGCTTTGGTATTAGGGTAATGTTGGCCTCATAGAATGAGTTAGGAAGTATTGCTTCCTCTTCAATTTTTTGGAAGAGTCTGAGGACGATAGGTGTTAATTCTTTTGTTGAATGTTTGATAGAACTCATTTGGTGAGAACTCATCTGGCCCAGGACTTTTGCCTTTAGGGAGATTATGGATAGTTATTTTAATCTCTTCACTATCAATTGGTCTATTTAGATTATCCAGTTCTTCTTGGTTCAGTCTAGGTAGGCTATAAGTTTCTAGAAATGTGTTCATTTCTTCTAGGTTGTTAAACTAAGTGGCATAAAGTTCTTCATAATATTTTCTTATAATCCTTTGTATTTCTGTGGTATCAGTGGTAATTTCTCCCCTTTCATTTCTAATTTTGGATATTTGTGTCCTTTCCTTCCATCTTTTGATTAGTCTAGCCAGGGGTTTGTCAATTTTATTGACTTTCTCAAAGAACTAGCTCTTCATAATATTACTTTTTTCTACTGTCCTTCTGTTCTCTAATTTGTTTAGCTCTGCTTTAATTTTTATTATTTCTTTCCTTCTGCTGACTTTGGGTTTTGTCTGCTCTTCTTTTTCTAGTTCTTTAAGATGGTATGTTAAGATGTTTACTTGTGATTTTTCTTGTTTCTTATTTTTTAAATTCATTTTTATTTTTAGACTTATTGGGGTGACATCTGTTAGCAAGGATTACATAGGTTTCAGGCATACAATTCTACAGTGCATTGTAAACTTGTTGTATAGTAAGTTCACCACCTAATGTGACTTCTCTTTCCATCACCTTATATTTAGCTTCCCCCCCTTCTCTCCTACCCCCTCCCCTTTCTCCCCACCCTAACCCACTCGTCCCCAAATAAATATTAAACTATTGATTGTGTCCATGGGTTGTTTGTTCATTTCTTTTTTTCTTTGCTTTCAGTTTTATATTCCGCATATGAGTGAAATCATGCAGTTCTTTGTTTTTTATGTCTGGCTTATTTCACTTAGCATGATGATCTCCAAGTCCATCCATTTTGTTGCAAATGGCAATATTTCATCTTTTCTTACAGCTGAGTAATATTCCATTGTGTATATGTACCACAGGTTCTTTATCCAGTCATCTGTCGCAGGGCACTTTGGTTGTTTCCATGTTTTGGCCACTGTGAACAGCGCTGCAATGAACATTGGGGTAGATAGGTCTTTGCGAACAAAGGTTTTCAAGTTCTTTGGGTAGATCCCCAGAAGGGGGATTGCTGGGTCAAATGGTAGCTCCATTCCCAATTTTCTGAGGACTCTCCACACTGCCTTCCACAGTGGTTGTACCAGTTTGCACTCCCACCAGCAGTGTACCAGAGTTCCTTTTTCTCCACATCCTCTCCAGCACTTGTTATTCCTGATCTTGTTGATAAAAGCCATTCTCACAGGTGTGAGGTGGTATCTCATTGTGGTTTTGATTTGCATTTCCCTGATAGCTAATGAGGATGAGCATTTTTTTCATATGTCTGCTGGCCATTTGTATTTCTCCATGGGAGAAGTGTCTGTTTAACTCTTCTGCCCACTTTTTAATTGGGTTGTTTGTTTTTCTGTTGTTAAGTTTTATTAGTTCTTTATATATTTTAGATATTAGACCCTTATCTGATGCGTTATTTGCAAATATTTTCTCCCACTTATTTGGCTGTCTCTTTGCCTTGTTGATGGTTTCTTTTGCTGTGCAGAAGCTTTTTAGTTTGATATAGTCCCATTCATTTATTTTTGCTTTTACTTCCCTTGCCTTTGAGGACAGGTTCATGAAGTCTTCCTTGAGTCCTAGATATATAAGTTTAGTACCAATGTCTTCTTCTATACAGTTTATTGTTGCAGGTCTGATATGAAGGTCTTTAATCCATTTTGAGTTAATTTTTGTATATGGAGAGAGTTCATAGCTCAGATTCATTCTTTTGCATATGTTTTTCCAGTTTTCCCAGCACTACCTATTAAAGAGGCTGTCTTTTCCCCATTGTATGTTTTTTGCTCCTTTATCGAAAATTATTTGTCCATATATTTGTGGGTTTATTTCTGGGTTTT
>PVJL010014768.1:0-26803 GCA_004026885.1 Lyroderma lyra
GTCACTAACCTCGTTATATTACATACCCCTAAGAATGACAAAACACTGTCAATTAGGTCCTGATACCTCAACAATTTTAATATGAAACCCAATTCTAGAGACATTCAATAATGAAAAAAATGTGTATCTTAGAATCAATCACATGTAATAATTAGCTTAGAATGAATATATTTTTGAAATGGTTGAAAATTTAATTTTTGAGAAAAGTATTTATCAGAGGTATTCTTTAATAACTATTAAGGTCCTCTCTCCACAGCTAAAATATTAGATTATATTATCAAAAAAAGATTAGCAAATGTACAGCTTTTAAAATTGTAAATAAGCTCTATCCATTATTGTCAATTAAATCTTAATATGTAACAATCTTTTTTCATTCTCAAGATCACTGTTCTCTTTCTGAATTCAGTAAATGTAAAGACTTTAACAGTGGGATTTCTTTGAATAGTTAAAGAGGAGTTGACCCATGTCTCTGACAGAGAGCAGTGCCCTCTTAATGCAACATTTCACTCTGTCCCTCCTCTACTTGTGAGGGGAAAGGATGCCTTATTCAGTGCACTAAATGCAGTCAGATGGCCTTACAAGTAAATGTCCCCTACAAGTGGAAGCTCAAGGTAGACCATAACTTTTCTACCCTGTTGAACTCACCTGACAAAACAGAAACACTGCTCCAAAGAGCTGTAGCCGGTAGCATTTAATATTCACAGCCAGACTTCTACTTCGTTTCCCAGAAGCAATCAGACTCCACCAATCAAATACCTTCTGTTTCTCAGGACTCTTTCGTTCTAAACTATAACACCACAGTAAAATGGATACTTTATAAACAGACACATATCATGATAAGAAATAGATTACTAGTGACATGAGGAAGTACTGCATAGTAGATACTAGTAGCCAATGTGATACTTTAGCGGATCATAAAGACATATAAGTTTACCTAAAACAACTAAAAACAGTAACACTGGTTTTTCCTTTACACCTGTGTTTTACATTTTAAAAACATAAAATAATTCTTTTTAATTTATAAATGTCAATAAACTACACTTTAATAAATTTTTATAATTTTTAAATTTTAATTATTTAAGATTATATTTAATTCGAGCAGTCACGCTTCTTTTAAACATACCTCTGTCAAAGTATAATTTTTAAAATTTGAAAACATGATTCTCATATAAATACACAATGAATATATGTTACAGATTTTATTCAGCTCGTGAACTAATGAGGTGACCAGGTAGATGGGAAGGTTGATTCCAAGAACATCTGAGGAATAAATGTATGCACGGTCTATTTGAACCAGCAGTGAAGTAGAATATTAGAGTAAGATCACTGGGTTAGCTATAACACTGGTACATATCCCTAAGAGCAATGAAACCAAATGCTTTAGTGATATACATTCTACCAGATAGGTATCTGCAAGTAAGCATGTAGCTGTCCAGTGTCTAGGCACTAAGCAATTAGGACATAAAATAACAACAAAAATCCATCCTTTTAGAAAATTAAATTTGCATGTTAATAGTGCAATAAGACACTGATAGGACATACAAATAACCTCTTGTTTATTTTCTAGGTTTAGATTATATATATATTTTTTCTTAATAGATCCCCTCTTTGCAGGTAATCATGTGAATGCCATTCAAAAATTCCACTTTACCTTAATGATGGAAAGTGTCAAGAGAATTGAAAATGGCTTATAAAGAAAAAAGAGTTTACTTAATAAATACCAACAAGTTAGTATGTCTGCTGAGACATTAAAATGGTTGTAGGTTGCATCTGCCAATTATCTTAAATTTCTAAAATACTAAGAGTTTTATTTATTTTAGGCAATACAATTCAAATCTTAAGAGAAATAATACTCTCAAATAGTGATGAGTATCTTGTACAAATCTTTAATATGTTCTAACATAGTAGAGAAGGAAAAAATATTTGTGGATTAGGACTACTTGACCAGGTAAGTGAATTATGAAATATGTGATAATAACTTATAATTATGTGTTTAAACTTGAGCAATACAGTAATCAGTAAAGTGCATTCTAATGAGATGAAAGTTGTTTTTTATACATCATATTTCTATGGCAGTAGTTCTGTCTTTATGCTTTTATAACAAATTACTTTTCCTTATAACATGTATATTATATTTATAAAATTTCATGAAAATATATGTAGGCAATAAAATCATGGTAATTGGTTTCATTCTGCTCCTCCAGAAACTGGTATTCTAATTAATATATGTTTTCTTTTGGCAAAGTACAATGACAATGACTCGGTAATAATACTGTCATGATTATTTACATATAAGAGAGGTATTGTCTAAGCTTAAAACAGTTATAAATGTAATATAATATATTTATATATAAAATATAAATTTAATACATTATTAATATAATATATAATGTTATGTATTATATATATTATTTATTTTAAAAAATTATTTTCCCCAACAAAATATTTTTATAATAAAGTAGGTTTCTTGTTTTATTTTTAAACATTGTCTTAATCCTTAGCAACTTGTATTGCACACAAAGGGAAGTGTTAGAGTGAACCCAGATTTTGTTTTTCTCAAAAAGGATTGAAAAAAATCACACATTTAAGTCATTGACCTACACAGGGCATAGTTTTCTCTCTATTTTGACTGTTTTAGGAATTAGTCACTTGAATGAACTAAAATAGCTAGGATACAGTTTAGTAAATATTAGTACCTTGTTATTTAATTGGGCAAAACACATTTCAGATTAGAAAAGCAAACTAATGCTACTTTGACTTTTATTAAATTACTAATGCTTAAGAGGTAAAATATTTGCCATTGTTTATTTTTTAAATAAGAATTATATATTAAAATAATATTGCATTGTTAAGAGGTTTAGTATTAGGTATTAAGAAAGCTACTTTCTCAATAGTAATGACAGCAATAAAATAATAACCACAATAGTAATAGCAACTAGAGTACAGATTCTATGCTAGATATGTTGTATAGATTTTTCTATGCCTCACAGTAATCTCTCAATAGGTATTAGTGTCCGCACTTTCATAGGAATGAATGGAACATCAAAGAGGTTAAGTAATTTACCTAAGTACCCAGCTGATAAACAGTTCATCTAAGAAACAAAATCTCAATTTATCTAACTCCAAAACCTATGTTTTTTAACTTAATCATAAATAGAAATTAAAATAAACAATCTGTGCTCACAAAAATATTTCATTTTTCTATCACAATGGTCTATGCTATAACTGGGTAATCTGACCTCTTAAATGGCCATCAGTTTTCTATAGATGTTTCTATTTATATTTGGAGTAAAAGTAAGTTGAACTTTTTGTAATTTGTTAGAGGTAAGAATTTTCAAAAGTATTTCCCCATCAAGTTGATATCACTAGGATAATTTTGCATACTCTTTTAACTCTTTAATGATAGGCATAACAATTAGGATTTGGGACAGTCATCACTGTTTCAGTCATTCACATGAGTGATCACTTTTTTCCTTCTAAAAGTAGTCTCAGAGGAAAGGCTTTATCATTGAGTAAGAAAAGTAAAGAAATAATAAAAACTAATGACGTATTTTATTTAGCATTGAGACTTTCCAAATTCTATTTGAGTTATGCCAATTCAGAGAATGTGATCCTTCCTTCCCTGTATCCAGTACATAACCAAAGAAACTAAATTAAAAGGAATATTTGATAAAGCATTATATAGAGCTGAGAAAATTTCCACACTAAAAACAAAAAGACACATAGGCCCAGATTGGCTTTTAATGTTTATACATTTCCAATATTTACAACTCCCACTAACAAGCTAAGGGGTGAGTTGTTCCAAAGATAAGAAAATTAGCTGAAGATTCCTTGTCAAAATGTGGCTGAGTTAGTGTTTTGAATCGTGATTTACACCAGAGATATAAGGTGACCCTGCAGTATATATTTCACGCTCTAATTGCTCTTGCCTCTACCTTGTCACTTAATATGACTATTGAACTTAGAAGGGTCTGCTTCAAAATATACTTGTAATCAAGCCTGGACTGATAGGAGTGAGATTTGTAATATAACTTTGAAAGTTTGACAGTAAAATGAATGTGACATCTTTCTAAAAAAGAGAGGTAAACTATATGTAAATTTAAAAGAAATAGAGAAAAATACGCAAGGGAAATTTATCGAAATTTAAATCTACAGTGCTTAGTAGAATGACTGGTCCATATGGGACTTCAATGAATCTTTGAGTAATGAACAAATAAATTCAGTGCATTAATTAATAAGACTGATCTGTTCTCTGTGGAAAAGTTACCCAATATAGTAAGAGGAATAAACATTAAAAGAATTAGCAGGTTCTGGTTTTCTTCTCCACCCGTTATTTTTGTCACTCCTTTTGAAGGCATTCTTGAAAACAGATACAGCATAGGCTGATTAAAGACGTAAAACACTGAAACTCATCTACTTTTTGCTCAGAAATAAAGTCTATTCTGGCTTGTGGTGCGCCTTCCCCAGTTCAGTGTGTCAGAGATGATGGAGATACACTCCTAAGACTTCAAGTGGCCTTTGGCACTTCTGCCTTCTTTTTCTTCTTCGTGATCTATGGAAACCACGTCTAGATGAGTCTATTAGAGAAACCTGATAGACCACATGGGGAAGAGTTGAACCATTCAGGAGCAAATGCCAACCTGCCAACCCCAACCACGTGAGAGAGCTCAGTGACAATCAGCAGAACCACCTCCCTCGCACGCAGGTCATGGTGGATACTCGTAATACTGAGCCAGCCAGGACCCAAAGAGCAATTCAGCTGGCCTGAAGACTTGTGAACAATAAAAAATGTATTCTCTTATTTTGGATTTCCAAGAATCAAAGCCGGAAACATGGATTCCTGTTCAAGTAATTATTTGGGGAATGGTGTCAGGTAAAGAGGAGTACAGGAAGCAGGATAGAGCCAAGGAATAAGGGCAAGCAAGTGTATCTGATGGGACTATCTTCACTCTGATACAAAGGGGAGGCCTGAAGACAGGAAGTACCACAGAGTTAATCCTCCTTGAGGAGAGAGGTGGTCATTTTCTGCCCCAGTGTGAATTGGTCCTTGGCTGAGGCTTTCCTCCAAGGGAGATGAGACTGGGAGAGAGGGGTGGGGAGTAGCCTTCTGTGGTAGAAAGTTTTCATTGACCCAAGGGGTATCCACCAGGGCAGCTGGGAATGATGAGCCAACACTCACAGCAGCTGGGGATGGAGCATACCTGCCATCTACACACCTGTCATCTAAGAAAATTGTGTTGGGGACAAGCAACATCTGCTACATTGTTTCAAGTACCTAAGCTAAATAGGGACAACTAACTAATACAATAACCACAGTATTTTAAACATATTAGCACTGCTCAAGCTAATATTTACATGTTTAAGCATTTCATGTTCACTCAATATTGTTTTTACTATGGATAATAGGAAGCTAACAGAAATGTGGTTTCATTCCTTTTTTTTTTTTGTGGAGGAATCACATGATCAAATTATTTTCTGGAAGGACCCCTTTAGTGACATTTTGATAGATAAACTATAGTGGCAGGATTCAGATAACAGAGAGACCACTGGGGAGGATGTAGTGATATTCAATTAGTCATGCAGATTCCCTCAACTGATCAGCTGTAGGTGGACTGCTGAGAAAAAAATCAAGACATGTCTTATTCAGGCTACTCTAACACTAGACCATAGACAGGGTGGCTTAAACAACAGGCATTTGGGAAACTGGCAAATCCAAGATCAAGGTGCCAGGTGAGGGCCATTTTCCTGGGTTGTTGCCTCCTCATTGTGTTTTCACACGTGAGAGAGAGCAACCTCTCTTTTTCTCTTCTTATAAAGCCTCTATCCCATTACAAGGGCCCCAACTCATCATTTAAAAGAGAAATTTCTAGATAGAAATATAATGAATAGAAGATTCCAGAAAAGATGACCATTTGAGGGAGAAGGTTATGAGGAGCCATTTGGAATTTCTGAGTTTGAGCTCTTTAGTATCAAGTAGCAATATATTATAGGCATCTGAAGCATGGTTTAAAGCTTGAATGAGATTATGAGGTCAGAGATCAACAAATAATTAACTTACTGTAGCTTTTTTTTTTTCAATTTAGGATGGTCATTTTGAAAAGATAAGTACTGAAGACAGAGTTATTGAACATTTATGCAACCCTAGAAAAGACAGAAAATAAGACTTCTCCTTATGACAAGTCTTTTATATGTGCTAAATTCTAAGTAAATATTTCAAGTTCGTGAACTTTTAAATTTTTAAAAAATATATTAGGAAAGGTCTAATACTCACACATTAAATAGAAAAACTAATTGGAGGTGTTAATTATTTGTCCAAGTTTACAGAAGTATTAATTGAATGACTCAGAATTTGAACTTAGGCCATTTGGCCCTAAAGCTTATGTTATTTGAGTAGAAAATAAATCATAAATGTATTTTTATTTTGACAGGTGTCCATCTCCAATGTAATTTTTTACCTTTTTCATTATATGCTCATATAATGGTTAATTTAATCACTTTATTATTCTTGGACTTCAAGTTTTTCCCATTTTTAAAAATACCATAAAGTTTGGACAATTAGTCATTCTCTAGTAAACATGTCTTTTTAATTTTCTTACTTATTTGGTTATTTTCATAAAATACATGCCAGAAGATAAAATTGCAATTATAAGAAGTTATACACTTTTAAAAAGCCTTTTTTATGTATGGTTAAATTATAAAGAATCGGTGATTTCATAAAATAATCTCAATATAGTGGTACAAAAGTCTTATCAAAAGAAGTCATATAAATGGAAGTTTGAATGAAGTGTCAGGCCAAGTTTATTGAAACTGTATTTGATCTACAAACAAATTACTACTTTTTTTCACCTAATCTATGAGCCCTATAAAGTATGTATTGAGAGAGTTCCCTGGTGGTGTAGTGGCTTAAGGCTTCCATGCTGGCACTGTCAGCGCTGCAGCCTGGGTTCGATTCCCAGTCAGGGAGCTACCCACATACCAAAAAGCAAAAATAAAATTAAAAAAAAAAAGTAGGTATTGGTATTCTTACCATTTTCATATGAGATTACTGAAAAACAGAGAAGTTAAGTAATCTGCCAAGATCACACACCTAGAAAGGTTGAAACCAGGGTTCAAATTTAAAAATTCTTTTCTGCAGGGCTCATACTCTTAACATCTATCACTAACAGCTTTGGGAGTGAAAGACGCTAAGAGAAGGTCTTAGCGTGTTGTCTGGGACCCTCAGATATTTGAGAATATTTGTTGGCTAAGATGAGTGGGGAAAAGAGTAGAGATTGAATTTATAGACAATAAAGGAGAACATTTTTGCAGATGTTCCCCAACATCTACACAAAGAACTAGCAGATCAAAAGGGTACTAGGACAGTTAAATTTAGATAAAATAGAAAAAACAGAAAACAAAACTAAAATCTGAATAAAGAAGATGATAGCTTTAGAGTTGAGGGATTTCTATAAACTCATAAATAAGTAGTATCAATGTTATTTCATCTTTTTACAACCTGGCAAATTGGCAATTGAGTGTTTTCTTCATAAACTATCTTTGCAATAAATCATTCATTAGTCAGGATGTTTTCACTTTCAATACTGGTCAGGATCACTGAGAGTTGAACTAATGCAAAATTAATGAAATATGTACACTTTCAACAGTGCATTAGGTGGGTATTGATTATTAAGGCATTAATTTATGGTCTTAAATTAAATAGCTCCACAGACAGCACACAACCTCTGTAAGTACTCATATATTTAACCTTAAGACTAATAAAATAAATCATAAATTATCCAGTTAATTTCATTTCTCTCAGAGTAAAAGGACTAAAAAGAATCGTATGAAGATTGTTTTTCTCTAACCTTCAAAAGAGAATAAGATTCACTGGTTAAAATACGTGAAAGTGTGTATTTAATGTTATAAACTAAAATATAAATGTCTAATCCTCAGCTATAAATTCATTTCTAGAAACTAGCTGTCCTGTTTCAAACTATTTTCCTCATTTCAAACTAAAATCTTCTTAACATGTAGAGTTTTAAAAATTAGAATGAATTAAAACAAAGTTTAATAAGTCAAAAAATGTTATTGTGCTCTTCTTTATTCTATTTAATGTATTTGTTTTTTCTTTTTTTACTTTAACTAGTATTTTTTATTTTATTATAACCTACATGGAATAATGTATGTCTTTGATTTCTAAAAACTACATTAAATCTAGATGTAAGCTTTCATGCTTGATATAAACATGGCTTAACTTGTATGCATTAACTATGTAGTATTAAAAGGTGTCAAAAGGCAAGTTTATTTGTGAACCATTTTTCTGTCTTTTCTATTACAAATATTATTGAGCATACACTTTAATGTTACCATTCATTCAAAACAATTCAAATGGCCTTAGTTGTGCCATTGGAGTTAAAAGTTTTTATTATTACAGTTATCTACTAAAAGAATAATATGATAACAAAAGCCATAAGACATAATGTGGGCAGTATGTGTATGTAATGATTTTTTAAGTGGCATTTTTTTATTGTGCAAGTTACTTGTGCCAGTCAAAAAAAATATTCAAGTTCTGCATTTTAGTTGAGAGTGTGGGACTGAAAACAATCAAGCAAAGCAAATATTTGCCACAACTGTAAGGGAGACAGGTATTTTCTACATGATGTAAGATTCCAGGGAACTTCTTGACATGAAAAAATAATAACTGAATAAGCCTCCTCTTATTGAGAGACAGACGAGGATAATGTTTTATTGATTTCTTCCTATTTAAATTGATTCCCTCATTCATCTTTAGTGAAATGAAAGATAAATCTTCATTTGAGAGTAATGACAAATTTGAAAGAAATTAAATGTTCTAATCTGATATGTAATCGGTAAATTTATATTTTATTTTCATTTTGGTACTATTGCACTGCATGAATTTCTAATTATTCTTCACTGAATGCTCTCGTATTGCCAAAACTTCATATAAAATACTTCATATAAAATAGATTAATTCTCCTGCTTCCCATTTTTCTCTAAATTTATTGATCACCCAACTTGATGAAATATCCCTTTATTTAGGCTAATGTTACATGTACAAGGACTGTCCCAAAAGTATCCAGACATGTAATATGAAAACTAGAGAAATTTATGGCAGGATTTTTTCTGGACAGCCCTCAGATATATCACTTTACAATTTTTATTTACCTCACTTCTATTTTCAGGTCAAGTTCTTGTATTACCAAGCATTTTTTAACCTGTCTTAATATCGACTTCTTCATCCTAGCACCAACTATGAAGTATAGAGATCCAAATGGCTGTGCTGTCTTTCCTCAATGCCTCACAATCCTTCAAACAATTTTATTTAATATGTATTTATTGGGTGTTCAGTTTTAATGTGTTGATATGTAAAACATTAAAAAGAATAAATTTGGAGCAAATAGAATTTTGGGACTCTATTAGAGATACAGGGAAATAAATGAATAAAACATGTGTTACATGCCATAAAGCAGACAGAAGTACAAACTAGAGGGCTAAAAGGAGAGAGTGATTAAGTCTGGGAGGTCTGGAAGGACTCTTCAAAAAGAACTAGAAGCAAGGCAGTTTAGAACAATTGCTTTCAATGTAATTATTAACATAGTGGACTTTAAACTGATTGTCTTGATATTTGTTCTCTATTTGTCCTAACTGTAGTTTGCTCCCTTTTTCCTTTGCTGCCTCCTTTTGGATCAGTTGAACATTTTATATAATTTCATTTTATATCCTTTGTTGACTTTTTGCCTATAACACTTTTTAATTTGATGGTTGCTCTAGTACTTAAACATCTTTCATTTATCACATTGTATTTTCAAGTGATACACCACCTTGTGTATAACGGAAGAACTTACAACAGTATCCTTCTGTTTCTCTTCTCTCAGCACTGATGCTTCTGCTGTTGAACAATTTCCTTCTTTCTATTTTATAAAACTCATGATTCATTTTTGCTTTACATTGTCAATTATATTTCTGAGAGATTTAAATAATGAAAAATGTTATCTTTTATTTACTTATGTACTTAACGATTCTCAGTGCTCTTTATTACTTTACGTAGTTCCAGGTTTTTAACCGGAACCAATTTCTTTCTGCTTTGAACATTTATTTCTCCATTTGTTTTGGTCATAACTTCATCTAGCTTTATTTTATGTTTCCAAAATATATTACTCTGCTTTTGATATTGAAAATATTTTCATTAGGCGTGCAACTTGGAAGTGACTATTCTTTTTTCTAAATACTTAAAAGATGTTGCTCAACTAATATTTTCTGTCCTGTATTGTTTTCATGCAAAAATGGCTGTTATTCTGACCTCTATTTTTCATAAATAATGTGAGTTGTTTTCTCTGTTTTAAGTTTCTCTATTTATCATGGTGTCTAGCAAAATTTTTATAATGTAATAGTGCACTTTATCTCATGTTTCTTGAGCTTGAGATTGAAATTTTTATTTATGTGAATTCATAATTTTCACCAAATTTAGGAAAAAATGGTTTTTGTTTATTGCATTTTTTTGCTCCCTCTTTTATCAAGGACTCCCATTATTAAGGGATTAGGCTAATTGAAGTTGCCCCACAGTTCACTGTTGCTTCCTTTGTTCATTTTTAAGACTTTTTCTATCTTTTTATTTTTTAATAATGCCTATTACTATCCTGTTAAGTTTTTTTTATTATTATTATGGCATATCTTACCTGCTGGTAATCTCAGCTAGTCTATTTTTTATCTCAGACCTTGCAATACTCATCTCTAGAATTTTAATTTGGATCTTTTCTTTATATCTCTCATGTGTCTGATTAATATGTACATTTATCTGTCTTCATGAATATATATTATGTAGTTATAATAATTGTTATCAGGTTATTGTCCATATTTTTAGCATCACTAACATCTCTGAGTGTGTTTTATTTGATTGATTTTCTTCTCATTGTGGATAATATTTTCCTGCTTATTGCATGTCTGGTAATTTGTGATTAAAGACCAGATGCTGCCTTTTATTTTGTTGAATGATGGATACTTTTACTTTTTAAAATATTATTGAGATTTGTTCTGGGTGAAATTAAGTTTCTTAGGAATATTTTGATCCTTTCAGGATAGCTAGCATCTTAGTACTTTACTGATGCCCATGAATTATGTGATTTCCCACTCTGTTTGAGTTCTTGGTGCTGTTCTCTCTCATGATTTCAGGCAATTCCTTCTCCAGACTTTGGTAATTTTCTCATGAGCGTTTCCTTGTCACCACTCAGCTGAAAATTGTCAGGCACTCTCTGCGGCTTTCCGGAGCTGTCCTTTGAGTCAGCTGTCTCCTCTCCCGTGTTCCGCACTGTAAAGTCTAACCTGTTCTTTCCGGAGTCCCAGCTCTGGTTCTTCGATTCAGAGAAATTGCAGGCCCTACAGGGATTACCTATCCTGACACTGTGGCCTAGAAACTCTCTTCTGACATTAAGTTGGGTTAATTCCATTTGTTGTTGGTTTTTTTTTTTTCTTAAGGATCATTAAACTTTATTACCAGATGTCCAATGCCTTGAAAACCATGATTTTGTATATTTTGTCTGATTTTATACTTGTTTTAGGTAGAAGGATAAATCCAATTTCTATTATTGCAAAGGAAATATGACTTTTATTTATTTATTTTTGTGGAAGTATATTTAACTGTTGCTTAAGGATATAAACTTGTAATTAGTAGTAAATTAGCCCTGGAGATCCAAAGTACAGTATAGGTAAACTTTAGTTTTGAATTTTTTGGGGGAGAAGGATGTCTTTTATAGACTCATGCTATGCAGACACTGGTCAATTTAATGATTTTTTAAATTCCCAGAAAGTAAATGAGTACAGTGTGCTTCTGAAGCTAAAATACATGTCTTCAATTGTATTTCAAACCAAAGCACTCTTGTAATAGAGTTCTTCATTATATGACTCAGGTATTCATATAATTGCAATAATAACTAACATTACTAATGTGATTAAAATCATCCTATGTATTCCAACCTATAGTTCCTTCTGCATAATGAAACTTGGGGTTTCCTTTGAGATTCTATTTTAACATTCTGGTTTGCTGCATATCTGTCCCCAGCTCATGCAGCCTCATAGTTTCTCGTTTCTAGAAAGCATGTGGGTACGTTTTTGTTTTCGAGAAGCATTTCTTATCCCAAAGAATGGTTGAGAGGTTTCACTTTAGGCCTGTTAAAACCATAGATGCTTCCAGAAGATGTCATCAGCAGGTTTTTATATGTATAAGGATTTGATTAACCAGGAAATACCTCCTCCAAATGAAGAGATGTTGACATGTGTCTTGCTTTGCACAGCCATATCTGGGCTGGTAAGTTTCTGTATAATTTTCTGTGAAAAATAATATACTTAAATATGTCTTTTGTACTTTCTGTGTATTACCTTCTTTTTACAACACCTACACTTTTCATAATCGATAATACCACAGACACAAAATTTGTAGAGAAATGAAAAGATGTTTTTTAGTATTAATAGTTTAAATGTAAATGTTAAAAAAGAACAGTCTTCCAGAATCTGTCTGAAATTGGGAAAGGGATAATTTCACAGAGAAGACTTTACAAGAGTGCTTGAAAATAGCAAGTAATCCACGTGCCTCAAATTTGAAGAAATTTAAGATAAGTAGAGTGCAAATAAGCCTCATGGGAAGAAAAGCCCACAATTTCCTTTCTTTTAAATAGAGTAGAGGTTGTCAGAAATATAGCCATACCCACTATTTTGATGAGCTAAGGTCTGTAAACGAGGTTAAATTTTGAACAGAGAAAAAAGGTCATGGCTTAAAGTTCCAACAATGCTACGGAAGAAAATACAGCTATGGTAACAAATCTAATGGTAATATAAAGATACTATAGCCAACACTTACATGAACTAATTATATTCCAGAAACTTCAAAAACTTTTATGCATGTAATCTCATTTGATGCTCAAATAACCCTATGAAATAGATATTATTATTGTTATTGTTGTTGTCAAGTTTGATTTCAGTGGATCTTATCAAAAAATGAGCCCTACTTTATGGAAATCTACCTGAGTGACTCAGGTTCAGGAGTAACTGTAGTCTGTCTCCACGGTTGATGACCCCAAGGAAGGGTGATTTTTAATCCAGTAGTCCGTAGTTTTTCATGTGACAGACATCCAGGTCATTGGCAAAAGAACAAGAATCAGAGTTCTGGTTTCTGAGTAAACTGCCCTCATCCAATTTTGGTTTTGCAGGGTTGGAACTGAGTCTAACAAGTTGCAACATCCTAGTAGACATCTGGTTTCCACTTAGGTGAACCATCAGTGAAGCAGGCCCAGAAATTAAGGGGGACCTCTGGGAATAATGCAGCCCATGTGAGTGAGTTGCTTTGCTTCAGGAGGTATGAAGTCCTCCACAACCAAGGAATAACTGCTGGTTTTTAATGTAAAATTAAGAGACCATTTGGGCCAAGCAATTCAGTCCTTGACTATGCCATTTCCATGGTGGGCCCTTCAGGTGTTGTTAATCACTGAGCTGCCATAGACCTACCACAAGATGGAGGTAACAGGCCAGAGAGTCAGTCTATGGTTAGGCATCAAGAGCTCGGTAGCAAGCTAATAGGTACTTTTCAAAGGACGTGTCCTTTGTAGCTGTGTCAGGAAGAGCTCAAGTGCAAAACTTCATGGAGCACCTCAGGGTCAAGGCTGCCTCCCTTTGCCGGAGGCCCCGATCAATAACATCATCATCAGTCACAGAGACTTGTTCTGTTTCTGCATCCCAAATGGCCAATAAGGTGCTAGGCCGCCTTTTTGGTGGTAGGAGTTTAAAGAAACAGCAGTTTTTCCTTGACTGCTGAATGGATAGTCGTGAAATCTGTCCACATAGTCCCAAAATGTTTGGGTACTTGTGAAAGACGGGGTTTTATCAGCTATCCCTGCTGATGGAGGTTATGATAACATTGCAATTAGGGCAGTTGAGACTCCTGCTTCCGATTTGCCAGCCAGCAGAACACCATCTCTCCCGCTGAGAGAACCGGGTATGAGATGGTCAAGCGCTCGAGCTAAATCCTGATCCATCCACCGGAGGCAAATGTCAGGGAAGTTTGTCTCATTAGCCCCTCTACACTTGCAGCTCTTCCTTGATCAGATTGATTGGCACTTGTGGGATGGAGAAGTTCAAGCAACTTACCTATTTCTATAATACATAAAGGTATAGAAGCAACCAAAACAATCCAATTAATTGATGCAAAGGGCCCATGTAAAAGGTCATGTTAGGTACCTCTTCTCACTGTGAAACTTGCTGAATCCCATCGTTTGAATGTCGATGGGTAGGAGGGAGACTTGGACCTGTGTATGTATGTAACGGAATCATAAAAGCTTAAGTCTCTTTCCCCCCACCCCAAAACATTGTCCAAAATATTCAGGTATTTTTTCCTTAAAGCAGCTGAGTTGGGGGTAGAGGGAGAACAAGAGATCGGGGGGATAAAGAGGGGAAGCAGCGTCCCACCGGTAAGTCACATTTACTTTGCATTTCAAGCCAATGACTCAATAAAATTTCTAAAATATTCAGTTTACCCGAAGCCCTGTGTCCCAACTTTAAAACTTCTTGACTTGTTCTTCTCTTGCTAGAGGAGTAAACAACAGACAGAAGATTCACTGGGTGGCTTGTTTTAATCTTACATTCCACTTCTGAACATCATTAAAAGTTAGTATTGAAGGAGTCGTTCTTTCCTATCACCTACCACTCCTTGCCCGCTTGAGAGCACTTGCTACCAGACCTGGGGAGTATTCTCATACACCCTAGACTGGCCACATGGGCCTGATTACTTTCCTCTTTCAGCAAGCCAGGTCTCTGTTGGCATCCCCCCTTCCAATCATGTCCAAAATCGTCAAGGAGAATTTGAGATTCTATCCTCCTTGCAAGCTAGCAAGCTAGGCTATCACGATTTTATGAGTACTGGCAGAGGATATAAGACTCCTGGCATAATCACGGCACTGTGACAGAACGAGTTCAGGTTAGTTTTGGTTTCCCTTTCCCGACAAATCCCACGGAGGAGGTGCAGCGGTGGGCACTTAGGGGGTTTGTGTGATAAGAAACACCAGATTTTATAAATGGGACTTCAAACAAACTTATGGGAGATGTTATCGTTATTATCTTGCTCAAAAAATAATTCTACCTTCTACTTTATCTTGCAAGGGTTTTTGTTTTATAAGCAAGATTTTTATCTTCCAAGTTTTTTAAATATACAAACGTCCTTCAAAGGATGGTCTTGAACAAAAGCTGTCACAGGCACATGGAAACACGATGGAAAATTGTCCCCCAAACAGTAATTTTCACCCTCTTTTCCCAATAAATGCTTTCAGAAAAGGGAAGGGGAGACCTCTGGGCAGGGTGCTAGGATATCCCTTCCCTACATCAAATGGAAAAGCCATCCTTTTTTAATATACTGGAGCTTTAAGAGATAATTATTTGTGTAAAATATTGGTCAATAAAAACAGAACTATAAATTGTTTATTTTAGAGTAAACAAAAGATTTTTTGAGAAATCCACAGTGTCGATTAGATTTGTGTTTGATTTTATGCATTTGTTTACACTTTAGACATTCTTTTCCCTATAGTTCCAATGTAACCTGGGTCTTACTACATACTGACAAAATAATAAACATGAATAAAAGAGAAAAAATCCACTATTTTACTGTATTTGTAAATCTCCAGATCAGACGAGTAGCAGACACGAGAGTTTTGCAGGTTATATATAAAGAATATATTTTTCAAACGATGCATGCTTTCTTATCACTGTAATACATAATGCTAATTATGAAAATTATAATAAGAATGTAAATAGTACGTAGCCACCCAAAAGGAAAGAAAGAAAGAAAGAAAGAAAGGGAAATAAAGAAAGAAAAAGAAAGGAAGGAAGAAAGAAACAGGAAAAATCGTATTGACTGATCACTGTTGGAGCGTTAAAGAACACAATACAACCTTACAATGTGAATTGGCTTCTCTTCCATCATGTAAACTTGATTCGCTGGGACCATTGCTGTCATGGCTGCAAGAACTCACTCTCTGAAGAAGCCTCCACAGCCTTTGATGCCCAAGATGTGAGTAGCACAGCTCTTTTAACTTCTTGCAACTCCAGTTCCTGCTTTATTATAAAATCTCAAAGGCTGATAAAAGGCGACACAGAAATGTACTTGGACTTTGTAGTTGACAAACTCCTGACTAGGAAAGTAGGTTTGTGCGGTGCCCATGATCGCCTGACATGCTGCACAGCAGTCATACCCTGCCCCCTTTAATGTCTAGGACCCAACAATACTGTCAGCAGATTTTACCTCGGTGCCAAAGAGATGTCCTAAACTAAGAACTTATCATCTTGTCTTCCTTTTTCTGCTAAATAATTATCCTGAGTTGCTTTTTTTGTACTTTCTTTTTTTTTCAATATCCTAATAGAATAAGAAACTGCAATTAATTTATATTTTTCTAGAGTTGGGGCTCGGAGATTCCTAAGCCTGTGGGTTTTACTCAAGTATTTCTGAATATAAATTTTAACCCTTGCACCTGACCTTTCTAAGCACAATAAGACATTTCAAACACTATTTAATTTTAATGAGATACTTATGTCTCAGCAATAAACCTTGAAAATAAGTGAGCTAATTTGAAATGTGCTTAAACCTGAAAATATCTTAAAAAAAAAACAAAACACAATATAGGCCTTCCTTCGGTTGCCCTAGTAAAATAATAGCAATACCTGGTAGAAAGAATGAAAGTGTCAATCAGTCATTGAAAGTTAACATATTTTTAGAATTTATTTCATGATCAACTCTGGTCTATGTGTGGGGAATATCACAATAGAAAAAGCAAAGTTTTGCTTTAAGAAGTCAACATTTTAATAAATTAAGATAACTTATATAATAACATATGGTACATAGTGGGTATTAAACACATTTTATAATTTTCCTGATATATGGCAAAGAATAAAATTTAGTAACTAAAGATTACATTGAAAGAATAAAGCAAATAGTCTTAGTTATTATTTCATGCAATTAATCTTATAACAACTTCAAATTATTTAAATAAATTTATATAAATTTATTAAATAAAATATTTTTAATTATTAAATAAAATATTTTTAATTATTTAAAAAATATTTTTAATAGGTCTCTGTGGGCATCCCAACATGATTCATAGGCTAAATGTACATAAACTTTTAATAAACTTTATTTAAATAAATAAATAGATATATTCATATTTTAAGAACAATTGGAGGTTTAGAAGTAGCAATTACATCTTTGATGGAATCATACATTGCAGAATTCATTTTAATTAATGGTAGCATCAAATCGATGGGTGAAGAAACAACCAACCACATAGTTATCTTTCACATTAATAAAATATAAATATGTTGGAATATAAATAGAAATTACAACTGTGAGCCACTCTTTCTTTAAACATCTTTATTGAGATATAATCCATGTTCCATAAAGTTCACTCATGTATAGTGTACTAGGCAATGAAAATCAATCTATCCCCCGAGTTGTACAACTATCACTACAATCTAATTGTAGAACATTTTTGTCACCCCAAGAAGAAATTCATTGTCACTGCCTTGCCCAACACCCTCATTTGCCTGCCCTGTAGGGAACCACTAATTTCCCTTTTGCAATGGACTTGCCTGGACATCTCATAGAAATGGAGCCATCCAATATGTTGTCTTTTATGATGGTTATCTTTCAGTTCGAAGTCATTCTTAAGACATCCAGGTCCATTTAAGGTAACTAAAGGTGATAATGCTATCAGCTAAATTAAAAAAAAAAATCACTAAGTTCAAAAATCATTCTGTAGGTTAAGAATAAAGATATGAGAGCATGTCTTTCAAGTTACTGAAATTCAGAAATTTTCTGTTTCCATAAACACTAGGAATGTGCTCTGTATATCATATGAGAAGCAATGAATTCCAGGAATACACTGGTTGCTGCAATCTATACACATATAAGCAAAATTCCTGTGTGAGCAAAATGGCTTGGAGCCTCTCAGTTCCCTTTTATTATAGCTTCCATTATTCTTCTTTCCGAAGAGCAGAGATGAGCACAGCACGCAGCACAGAAAACAAAATATGAATAAAATAAAAATATCTAAATTTACTTAAACTTTCTATAGTATTACTTCTTCTCTACCATGAAAATTCTAGCAAATTTCAGTTCAAATGACATACTCTGACTAATTTAGTATTCGGTTTATAAATTGTTCATAGACTTAGCCTTCCCAATCATATTTATATTTAAGTAGGATGTTTTTTAAAAAGGTTCAATAAGTTAAATGAATTAGTAAATAGATGGAAGAGATATAGGCTATTTATTCCACAAATAATTATTATATAATATATGCTCAGTATTTGCTACACACTGAGGTTGAATTGGTGGGCAAAATTACAGTATTATCCTCTTAGAAATTTTACAGTAAAGAAAAACATTAGATTGGTAATATTTGGTAACAACGATTGGTAACAATGGTTAGCAATACTTTGAAATAATTATCATAATAAGGGTAAGAAGTACTATGTGAGTACTTAATGAGTTTGGTAGCAACGCTGAAAGTTTCTGAAATCTTTGTACAGAACTATTTATTGTAAAGCAAGTTTACCCTTTAGGAAAATTTTCTGAAAATAGATTTGTTTTTCTATCTGGGAGATTATAGTGTTGATGTAGCATTCTTTGAACTTCCTTCTGCCCAGAGAATGCTTCTGTTAGTGAGTAAAGTTTATATAAAGCTATAAAATTACCTTATTTCATTTGATAGCCATCATAATTGTTACTAGAAGTATTTTTTAAGAAGCAAAGGAAATTTTGAGTTAAACTTGGAAGTTTGAAAAGACATGTTTTTCTCCATTTCCTCTTAAAAAATAAGTTTAAAAATAAAAAATATATATATACTTTAAAAGGACAGAGAATGGGAGAGAATTCCATAGCAGACTTAACCAATGTCCATTTAGAAAACAGAGGTCAGTTGCCTAGTAATTCACTTAGTAGAGTAAGAAAAGCAAAAGTTAATTTCTTGAGTGAGACAAGGCTACAAAAAGCAAGCAGATGGCCACTTCAGAACTTAAAGACTCATTTGTGGGAACACCAGGGGACACAGAAGACACGTGGAGCAAGATGCTATGAAAGAATGAAAGCAGAAATTATTGAAAGTATGAAAGTATGAGTGAAATAGAGTTAGATTCTTTCCTCCCACTATGTACCACACTGTTATATATTTCCTGTACTGAGAGAGGATTGAAATAAAGTTTCATTTCTGAAAGAACGAGTCCTAGAAGCTCATGGAAAATTGGAAACTGGGGACAATAGGTTAGCACAGAGCAGATTTGAGGCAGGATTCTTGCTTCTGATTCCAAGTCTGTATATTGAATGGTAAAACATATTCCACCTCATTCAAGTTCCCCAGAGTTGGCATTCAAGGTTAAAAACTAAAAGGAAGAATTGAGACTACTGGTATTTGCAGAAAATGACTGACTCAAGAGAAAAAATGTAGGCATCTGAGACTCTTCATCAAAAGACTTTATTAACTACCCAATCACCAAGTAGTGCAGTTCACAAGTGTTAAAGCATCACCCATCTTTCCCATCAGTTTTTATTGATTTGTTCCTAAATAACAGCTGAGAACTAAGAATTATTAATTATCATGCATTTCAGGAAAACATCATGAAAGGCAGTGGCTAAAACAAATAAAATGGGAAAAAGAAATCAGAAGATAAAGACAAAATGCTTGAAGCCAAAGTCTCCAAAGAAAAAAAGCACTCATATATTTGAATAAAAACACATTACATCATTGAAACAAAAGTGGAAGGCTATAAATAAAAACAATCTTAAGAAATCAAAGAGCACTAGGAATAAAAAATGGCTTTATTACTATTGTTTTTTAAGATAAAAGTCTTTAGAGATTTGAGCAGGCTACCTTGGAGTTCTGTGTTAACCAAATGAAAAAAAAAATCCTGATAGAAAATAGAAGCAGAGATTGGAAAAAATTAATACCTTTATTGCTGATAATGCTGACATTGAGGAATGTGGCATATTGGTGGGTAAGCCAAGATTGTAAAGCTAAATGCTAGGCTGAGATAACATTACTCCCTCAGCACTGGTAGTACCAGAAAAGATAGTCTCCCCGGGCCAGGTGAGGGCTGAACCTTATCTAAAAACATTTCTGGACGAAGGAACAAAACATAGCAAAATCCATACTCCCTTAGAGAAACTCACTGATAAGAAGAGAGGGAAAGAGACCGGTGAGTCAGGCCAAGTTTATTCTTACAAATCAGATTAAATGACCCTTTCAGCCTTGGGCAAAAGGATGTAGTGGGGCAAAAAAATACCCAGGAATGAGATGCTAGAAGGCATCTCATGGAAGCATGGAAGCAAATCACTGACGGGTTCTTCATGCATCCACCTGTCACCAAACATGAACTGCATGTCTTTTGGCTCCAGATGGGTTTGACATTCAACAGAGTGTACATCTATCACATTAATACAAAGCCAAAAGTTTATACGATGTTGCATTCCCCACCACAAGTTGTGTCCAAACACACTGACCAACATTTCGATTAAGAAGTTATACAAAAAGATCAGATGACATCATAGAAATGCAGCAATAATAAACACTATCAACATAGAGATGCCACAAATTTAAATATAAACCTTCTCACAATATAAATTTCTATGGAAACATTGAATAAAAATTAAATGCCCTGGCAAATTAATGTCCATGTACATTAAAAAAAAGGTATCAAACATCAAAATCTCATTCTTGCCCTGATTATTTAAAACAGTGATGGAATTATAGGTCTAAATGACCATCCCACCCACCTTCTACTTCTCTGTTCAGTCTCAGCTAGAGTTTGATTGATGGGCACTGGTCCATTCAACAGCTGTGTGTCTTCCACGAATATGAAAATGGTTCTTTTAAGACCACAGGGTTTAAATTGGCTCGTGTTGTTCATTTTTTAGAATTCAAATTGTAAATTGGGCAGTAAAGGTTATCACAGCATTGGCCCTACATATACCCAATTTAGAAAATGAGCCAGAAATTAAAATTTAAGCAGTGATTACTACCCTTCCCCAAATAAAACCTATTCCCCAAAGTCAGTACTTCCTGTTGTAAAAGACCAAAGCAGAGACTCAGTTTTATCTAAGCAAAGGCAGGATATGCAGATATTACTGGTGTGTAGCTTGCTGTGAGGTGACCAGCACTTCCATGAAAATATTTCCCATCAAGGAGTCAAATTTTCCAGTAATATAATTACTATTGGTGGAGATGGGGGTTGGGGCCAGTGGCAAACCTTTTTATAGCGTGTCTTTCATCAAAGTGCCATTTGGAATATTGCTGACTTTTGCAAAATTTCAAAATTTATGGTATAGGCAACTCCAATAAGAAGTTTTATTGCTCGAGTTTTTGTTCTCCCTCCAGCAAGATCAGAATCTCTTCATTTCCTTTCTCCTTGGAAGTACCCGTCCGGCTCATTACTGCGTTGATGGTGGGCTCCTTTCAGTGACACGGCCTCCCTTCTCTGTTTTTATTTAGAACTTTTAGTCCTGGGACACAGTGGCTGCTTCTTGCTACAGACTTCACTGGCGTCTGTAAAAACTGCTTCTAAAGAAATGTTTCTCTCTTTTCTGACATTTGTTTCAGCTGCAAAATTAGCTGTAGAAATTTCTTGGACAAAAACTTCCATCGATGATTCAAAGCCTCCCAACCTAAGGAGAACCAATCACTTTGCTTCGCAACTCTCATGATCGTATCTTCATTCAGCTTCTAGGTAAAATAAATATTCTGAATAAAATACTCTGTGGCCTCTTTTTGCCAGTAGTGGGATATTTCTCTGATCACTTATTTTCCTCTTTCAAGAAAGTTCAGCTAAGTTTACATCAGGTTATCCTATTACATCATTTGGTCAATTTTCTCTAATTTTTAAATTCTCAAGTACAAATATTTAAAAGCTGAACAATTGCTATTAAATCTGAATTCCTCATTGTCTTTATATTCCCAGTACTCATAGTCTCATTATGATTTCTTTCTAAAATTTTCTCTATTGATCTTTGAGGCTGTCATAGAATTTACTTTTCAAACCAACTCCCTCCACCACTGCCTTCCTGAGTTGGATAATTTAATCGAAGACATATGCTCTAATCAATACTCAATAAAAAGTTGAAGTTGCTATATTTCTTCCTTTATGATACCTTCTTAGCATGCCTCCAATTTGCCTTACACCCAGAATTTCATGGTTTAGAAACTCTAAGAAATTCTCAAGCTTAGCCTCTAAATTCTGGAAATTTCTCAAGTATATACTCTCAAGGCGCAGGCTTTTTGTGTGTGTACATGACCATAAGAGTTGCATCACTTTGGAACTTGCCACTAACTAGTTTCCAATTCTTGAACATGTAAATAAATTAAAAGTTTCTTGATAATTTATTCTTTGGAGAAAGAAAGTTAACCTGAGATACAACCTGATATTATGAACAATAATAAAGACTTTTATTTTTTCTCTTTAAGGGAGACTTTTGTGATAAATTAAGATAAGTACATAAAAAAATAAAATAAATGAGAAATAAAGTAATTTTTAACTTCAGGAAATTCCAGATTTGTTCAAGAAAATAAATATGGTTGTATTTTGCGTTATAGCTCAGTTATGAGGTTGGACAATTAATTTTGCCAACTCATCCTAGGAAAATTGCTACATACCTCATTGCTGAATATCACTATGGTCACCTTTGAAGCACTCCCCTTGGGAAGCTGTGCACCCATGCCAGTACCTAGTCCATCCTTCAAAGCAATTTTGGAACTCTTTTTCTGGAATGGCCTTAAGAGCTGTCATTAAATGACCCTTGATGTCCTGAATGTCATCAAAGTGTCTTTCTTTCAATATTTCCTTTATCTTCAGGTAAAGAAAAAGTCACTGAGGGCCAGATTAGGAGAGTAAGGAGGGTGTTCTAATATTGTTATTTGTGTACTGGCTAAAAGCTCCCTCACAGACAGGGCCCTGTGAGCTGGTGGGTTGTTGTGATGCAAGAGCCATGAGTTGTTGGCAAAAAGTTCTGGTCATTTTCATCTAACTTTTTATGCAGCCTTTTCAGCACTTGCAACTAGCAAACTTGGTTAACTGTTTGTCCAGTTGGTACAAATCCATAATGAACAATTCCTCTGACATCAAAAAAGGTTAGTGACATTATTTCAACCCTTGGTTTGAACTGGTGGAAATTTTTTTGGTCGTGGAGAATTGGCTGAATTCCATTGTTTACTTTGATGCTTTGTTTCAGGGTCATATTGGTACTCCCACGTTTCATCACCCATGACAACATGACACAAAACATTGTCTTGCGTCTCCAAAAGGTCTTGGAAAACTTTGACTCTCCTTTGCTTTTGCTCATCTGTGAATTCCTTTGGTACCAATTTTGCACACAACTTTCTTTTGCCAAGATTTTCAGTTAAAATGTTTCTGTTTCTCTATCAAAGTTTACTTGGTCTGCTATGCTTCTCACAGTCGGTCAACAATTTTGACACACAATTTGACAAATTTTTGCAATGTTTTTGCCAGTTCTGCTTGTTACTGGTCGCCCTGACCTCTCTTCATAGTGATGCTTTCTCTCACTTCAGAAATATGTTTAATCCATTTGTACACCGCCATTTCCTTCATGGCAGTAGCCCCATACATTGGGACTAACATGTATCTAATTTCACTTTCACTCTTGCCAAGTTTAGCAAGAAATTTAATGTTTGTTCATTGCTCTAATTTAAGCTTCGACAATCTCACAACTGCACACCAAAACACACAGCAGCAATGAATGCCACTCAGCAAGACATCACCACAATCGATAAGAACACAGCTGTGAGACTCAGATACGCCAAGGTCACACCACCTCACTGAGTTGTTTGTACAGTGCTGCCAACATAAGCTCACAGTGGCAAGTTCAGGAACTTAATTGTCAGAACTTGTATACAAAATTATTACCAAAGAAAATTTAGTTTCAGTTTTTTGTTCTCTGCTTCACTTCAGTCATGCTTACCCTTGATCAAACACGATCAATATGTGAGCTATCTTGTCTCTAAAATTTTAAACTCAAATGTTAAATTTCTGATCCTCAGGTTCCCTCATTCCCAGTTTACATAATTTCTAACTTCATTAAGAGTCTAGTTTCTTGACTCTACAGTTTCTCCCAGTTAATTAGTCCTCTCATATCTTTTAATTCCTTATCTCTTCATACTTAACCTGCGATCCATAATTTCAAACACTTTTTAAACCATTTTGTGAACTGCAACTTTTATCTGTTGTCCTTCTCCCACACTATAACATTTAAACAACTCCAGCCTCAAAGAATTCTAACTGCCCAGTATTTCAATTCATACCCTAGGCTCTGGATACTGCTGGAAAACAAAACAAAACACAATACAAAACAAAACAGCATCATACAACTCTACAGAAAAGTGTCAATAAAAATTCACGTACTACAACCATGTATGCCAAGGTTACCAAGTATTTCTATGAATTTCCAGTAATTTCCTTGTCCATTTTCTGCTATAATTGTTTCAGATCTTTAATACTTTGTAAACCATCCACCTTCAACACACTATCAGAAAGAAATGAAGTGAGCCCTTCACCGCAATGCCTCTCTGCCTCTCCATCACAACTTCACTGTATCGATTTTCAGATTTAGCCATTTATGCATTATCTTGAGGAAAAACATAGCCATTCTTTCTTTCATCTACCTGTTATTGTCAAACTTACCAACTCCCCTGCATTGTTTCCTAACATCTCTCCCTTCTTTTTTGTGACAAGGAGGAAAGAAAGAAAGAAAAGAAAGAATGCCCTTGAGCTTCTCAAAGACTAACTCCTTTATTTGTGATCTGGATTGCTTCCCATCTTACCTTCCATATATTTCATTCCTGCACTCGTGTCTCTGTTTTACAATATTGATTTCTCCCTTTCCACTGGATAATTTTCATAAGACCACAGATGTGATCTATTAGCTCCCGTCTTGCAACCACCGGCCTTTTCTAGCTTCACCCTGCTGTGTTGTGTTGTCTTCTCCATTTATTGTGCATGTCTATGGTAACTGTTATGAAATAGCATTTTCAATGCCTGCCTCTGCTTCTTCACCTCCATCTCCTTGAACTCATTCCAATCCATTACTCCAACCAGAGCTATCTAGAGGATACGAGGTCTCAGCAGAAAATAAAAATGTGGGGTCTGTTGTTCCATTAAAAAATGTCATTAAAGCTAATATTAAATTATAAAGCGTTTCCTTGAAAACATACATTATTTTTTATAAAACATAATAGGGGTAGTAATAATGGATGAATAATTAAAACTTGTTAATTAAAAAACAATTTTAGTGTCATAATTTTATATAATAATAACATTTTCCTAATGCGATACCTTAATTGATCCTAAGAGTTTTCTGACTGACTGTTCTGCAAATTCACTTATCAGGGCATCAAAATTTATACATTTAGCAATTCTATTTTTAACTAATGTAATTCAAAGTGACATTGGTTGTTCTTGGTAAATAGGAGATCACAAGCAATATTTAATAACTTCTTTAGGGGGAGGAGGATCTTCCTAGTGATGTAACCGTTAGTACAGCTGCAAAGGGTATTTTATATGTGGTGATGACATTCAAATAAATGCTAATAAATTATTTTGAAATTTAAATTTAATATATCTAATGCTGATGATTCTTGTGGAACAATTCTAAAAAGTATTAATTCTTCAAACCTACTGGTTTCATGTCAGTCTGAATTTAAATTTAGATGTAAATTTATACAATGGCATTTTAATGTTTCCTGTGACATTTCCTGTAACCTGTAGAGGTTGTACAAGAAACCAAAAGCAAATTCCTGATTTGTGGATAATTTAAAATTGCAGTTAATGTATTTTATCATTGCAACTTTGATCATAAAATAATTAATTTACATCTATGTTCTCCTTTACTTATTTGTCCATACAAATCATCCTATAAAGATGGTGTTCTTTTTTTATTTAAAGTGATGACCTTTAAACTTAATTTCTATCTCTAAACCTTCAAACATTTGCTTTGCCATCTTGCAATAGTTTTCAAAACCAGAGTTTCTAAATTTGTTGAAGAAATCTAATAATTACCTTCTTCACTTTCTGCATGCTTTTATTTTGTAAGAATTAATGGGCATTATTTGCTTTGAGCATGGCAGTTTGTGTCTGGCACTCAGACCAGAGTTGATACTGTGTAGGTATTGTTAATTTTACATAAAGTTAATATTGCATAGTTGGGTTTAGAGGCCAGTAAGTCTCAGCACTGTCCATTTGCAGAACATCCCCTCTCCATAGCAGCTGCTGCCGTCATTCTGGGCACCAGTGATGTCCCAACAAAACGCTCTTCTACCAATCTTTATGCACAGTTCCAGAACAATCCATTGCAATGTTCCTATAACTTCCCCAAACATAAATATAGCCACAGCCACATTGTTTGATCAGTTTAGTTATTAACTGAGTAAAAGTAAGTGCATTGTCTTTAATCTTGATTCTTTTTAAGTTTTTTATTTAATGTTCAACATAGTTTCAGTTATTATTGTCAGTGGTTTGTATGCATGTCAGTTATGGATCAGTGGTTGAAAACTGGAATGGTTAAAAAACCAAAACTTGATGTGGATTATAAACCGTTGCCAAATACTTCTCAACACGCGTCCACAACTATGAGTACACCCACACCAGGAGACAGTAAAAAAGTGCAGCCTCAGACACTACACAGGAGAAAAGGAAATACTCTGAAGAGCATATTAAATACGGGTTTTCATTTGTGGGGGATGATGGCTGTCCTGAGCCTTTGTGTGCTGTGGGGGAG
>PVJL010014769.1:0-26795 GCA_004026885.1 Lyroderma lyra
TGAAATTATTATACAACAAGTTGACAATGCACTGTGGAATTTTATGCCTGAAACCTATGTAATTCTTGCTAACAGATGTCACCCAAAAAGTCTATCAACAAAAATGAATTAAAAAAATAAAAAATAAAATTAAAAACAAATATTGCCAATTTGGTAGACAAAAATAGGAAAAAACAAACAAACAAACAAAAAATTATTGGGATGCTGCAAAAACAGCATTAAGAGGAAAATTGATATCATTACAGGCTTCTCAAGAAACAAGAAAAATCCTGAATAAACAACCTAATATTACATCATAAGAACTAGGAAAATAAAGGACATATAAAGCCCAAAGTCAGCAGAAGAAAGAAAAAATTAAAACTAGAGCAGAACTAAATTAAACAAACAACAATAAAAACAGTAGAAAGAAATAATTCAAGGAGCTGGTTCTTTAAAAAGATTAATAAAATTGACAAACCTCTGGCTACACTCACTGAGGTAAAAAGAGAAAAAACACAAATAAACAAAATAAGAAATTAAAAAGAAGAAATTACAACAGACACCACAGAAATAAAAAAGATTATATGAAAATACTATGAAGGGCTATATGCCACCAAATTTAACAACCTAGAAGAAATGGACAAGTTTTTAGAAACATATAGCCTACCTAGACTAAGTCAAGAAAAACTGGATAATCTAAATACACCAATCCACTGTAGAAAAATTGAAACAATTATCCAAAATCTCCCCAAAAGCAAAAGTTCAGACATCTTCACTAATGAATTCTGCAAAACATTCATAGAGTATTTAGTATCTGTATTCCTCAAAGTCTTCCAAATAATTGAAGAAGAAATACTTCCCAACTCATTTTATGAAACCACCATTACCCTGATACCCAAGCCTAGTAAGAATAACACAAATAAAGAAAACTACAGACCAATATTTCTGATGAACACAGATGAAAAAATCCTAAACAAAATACTAACAAATAGAATAAAACAATACATAAAAAATTATACATAACAATGCAGTAGGCTTCATTTTAGGAGCACAAGGAAGGTTCAACTTACACAGTCATTAATGTGGTACACCACATAAACAAAATAAATGATAAAATCATACAATTATATCAATCAATGCAGAAAAAGCATTCAACAAGATACAACATCCATTTATAAACAAAACACTTAATAAAAAGGGTTTAGAAAAAATAATAAAGGCCATACATGACAAACCTTCAGCTAATATCATACTGAATGGTGAAAAAGTGAAATCTTCTCTCTTAAAATCAAGAACAAGACAGGGAAGTCCCCTGTCACCACTGTTATTCAGCAAAGTTTTGGAAGTTCTAGCCAGAGCCATCAGCAAGAGGAAAAAATAAAAGTCATCCAAATTGGGAGTAAAAAATTTAAACTGTCACTTTTTGCAGATAACATGATCCTTTCTATAGAAAATCCTAAGGACTTCACCAGAAAGCTATTAGAAACAATAAAACAATATAGTAAATTTTCAGGATACAAATCAATGGAAAAAATATTCATTGCATTCTTATATGCTAAAAACAAAACTCCAAAAAAAGAAATGAAAAATAGTAACCATTGCAATCACAACAACAACAACAACAAAAATACCTAAGAATGAATTTAACAAAGGATGTGAAGGACTTACACACTGAAAACTATAAGATACTATTAAAAGAAATTAAAGAAGGAAAAAGAAATGGACACGTATTTTATGTTCATGAATTTGAAGAAACAACATAGTTAAAATGGCCATATTACCAAAAAAAAAATACAGATTTAGTGCAATTCCCATCAAAATTGCAAAGACAATCTTTCAAGAAATAGACTTAAAAATTCATCAGATTTGTATGGAATCACAAAAAGACCCTAAATTGCCAAAGCAGTTCTATGAAAAAAGAGCTAGGCTGGAGGCATACACTTCCTGACTTCAATATATACTACAAAAATCAATAATCACAACAGCATGACATCGGCAGTAAAATAGACACAGAGAACAATGGAATATAATTAAAAACCCAGAAATAAAACCCACATATATTTGGACAGATAATTTTCAACAAAGGAGTGACAATATAGTATAGAAAAAAAGAAAGCCTCTTCATTAAATGGTACTGGGAATATTGGAAAGCCACATGCAAAATAATGAATGTGGACTGCAATCTGTCACCATATACCAAAATTAACTCAAAAGGGATCAAAGACCTTCACATAAGACTTGAGACAATGAACTACATATAAGAAAGCATCTATACTAAACTTGTGGAACTTGGGTTCAAGGAGGGTTTTATTAATTTGATCACAAAGGCAAGGGGAGTAATAGCAAAAATGAACGAATGGGACTATATCAAACTAAAAAGCTTCTGCACAGAAAAAGAAATCAATAAAATAAAGAGGCAAACAACCAAATGAGTGGAAATATTCACAAACAATGCCTTCCGTAAGGGACTAATACCCAAAGTATATAAAGACCTTGTAAAATCCAACATCAGAAAAACAAACAATTTAATTAAAAAATGGGCAGAGGACCTGAACAGATACTTCTTTCAAGAAGACATAGAAATTACCACCAAATACATGAAAAAATGCCCAACTTCAGCAGCACTTAGGGAAATGCAAATTAAAACCACAATTGGATATCACTTCACACCTGTTAAAATGGCTATCATCAAGAAGACAAATAATGACAAAGTGTTGGAGAGGCTGTGGAGAAAAAAAAAATCCTCATACACTGCTGGTGGAAATGTAAATTGGTACAGACACTATGGAAAACAGTATGGAGTTCCTCAAAAAATTAAGAATAGAGTTACCATATGATCCAGCAATCCTTCTTCTGGGTAGCTACCCCAAAAATCTGAAAACTTCAGTCTGCAAAGATATATGTACCTTGATGTTCATTGCAGCATTGTTCCCAGTGTCCAAGTAATGAAAACAACCAGAGTGTCCTTTGATACATACCTGGATAAAGAAGATGTGGTACACATACACAATGTAATATTACTCAGTCATAAGATGAAATACTGAGAGTCATGATAATATGGATGGACCTTGAGATCATCATGCTAAGAAAAATAAGTCAGACAAATAAAATCAAGAACCATGTAACTTTACTCATATGTGGGGTATAAAATTGAAAACACCAAAAAACAAAAACTCATGGATGCAGAGAATAGTTTAGTGGTTGCCAGAGGGTAAGGGAGGAGGAAGCTGGGGGAGGATAGAGGGAGAGTCAATATATGGTGATGGAAGGAGAACTGATACTGGATGGTGAGCACACAATGCAACACATAGAAGATGTATTATAGAATTTTACACCTGTAACTTACATAACTTTACTAACCAATGTCACCCCAATAAATTTAATAATAAAAAAGAATTAAAGTAAATTTATAAAACATGGTCTCAACAAATAGAGAATTTCAATAACAAATTAAAATTATAAAAAGCCAAATAGAAAATGAAGTAAAAAAAATTCACTAGAGAGGTTTAGCAGCAGATTGAGTAGAAGAAAAAAATCAGCGAAGTTAACAATAGGACAGTTGAAATTATTCAGGCAGAGTAGGGAAATGAGAAAAGAATGAAGAAAAATGAACAGAGCTTAAGAGTCCTTTGAAACATGATCCAGTGTGTACATATGTATAAACAGATTCTTAGAGAGAGAGGTGAGGAAAAAGGCTAAATATGCTCTCTACAGTCAGTGAAAAGACTGTCCAAAAAAAAATGTAAGAATAGATACCTGTCATACATGAAGGGCACAAAAATATTAGAAGAAATAATAGCTAGAAACTTTTCAAACTGAACAAAAAACATGAATTGGCACATCTGAGAAGCACAATAAAACCCATTCATGATAAATTCAAGGATCTCCACAAGAAGACACAAATAGCCAAATATAAGGTGATGGAAAAAGAAGCCACATTAGGTGGTGAACTTATTATATAACAAGTTGACAATGCACTGTAGAATTGTATGCCTGAAACCTATGTAATTCTTGCTAACAGATGTCACCCCAATAAGTCTAACAATAAAAATGAATTAAAAAGAAAAACAAAAAACCCCAACAATATACCATAAAAAAATAGCCAAATTGTCACAAGATAAAGATAAACAGAAAGAAGCAAGAGAGCAGAACCTTGCCATATATAAGAAATTCCCAATATGATTAATAGTCAATTTTTCTTTAGAAACCATGGAGGAAATAGAACATCATATTTAAATTTTAGGAGAGATCCAAGATGGCAGAGTAGGTAAACACTTTGCCTGCTTCGTTCTGTGAACACATTAAAATTACAAGTAAATTATAGAACAACCAATCTGGAGAACCATTTGAAGTCTCACTGAACAAAAGTTTTACAAATAAGCATACAAAGAAGAGGACAATTTAAGACTGGTAGAAAGGGCAAAGACACAAAAGGTACTGAACTTTAGTGGCAGTAGAGGATCAGAAGGGATATTTCACCCATGGAGGTTCCCCATGAAGGAGTGCAGGATCCCAGCCCCATACCAGGCTTTCCAGCCTGAAGCACTGGTGCTGAAAATAGGAGCCCCACAATATCTGACTGAAAAACAGTGGGGATTCTGACTGTCCGGTTGGGATAGAAGGCTGCAGGAATCCCAGATGTCCTCTTCAAATGCCTGAGCAAACTCAGTCACCTACAGGCACTGACCTTAGGCTCCTATAGAGGGGTAATGGCAACAGGGGGCATTGTAGGTATATGAGTGGCAGACTGAGGTATGTGACTTTGAGCAAGGGCTAGAGGACAGTTGCCATTTTTCCTGGGTGGGTCCTCCTCTCAAGCAGGTGGCTGGTGGGTACCATCATTCCTGTGTTGTGCCCACCCCCAAACAGCCAAATCTAAACCTAATTGGTCTGGTGAGATCTACTCACTCCACCCTGATGACTCACTGGGACCCCACTGCACCCAACTCGACCAAAACTAAAGGCACTTTCTCTGGTGAGCAGCCAACCCCACTGGCATTGCAATCTTTCTGAGAAAACTATCAGAGTCTTCAGGCCCCAGGCCAGTGACAACTGGCATCTGTATGCTTTGAGACTTTTGCTTGGTAGCTCCAGGCACAGCATTGTACCAAACCAGAATCTGCAGGAGCACCCAGCACAGGTGACCAGGGAGACTGTTTTAGGGCCCCACAGAGCATCTACTACATAAGGCTATCCAACAATACAGGAAGATATAGAAAATCTGCCTAATACATAGAAAAAAACTACAGACAGGCATTCAAAATGTAGAAACAAAGAAATACATCTCAAATAAAAGAACAGCAGAAAACTCCAGAAGAACTAAATGAGATTGAGACAAACAATCTAGCAGATACAGAGCTCAAAACTATGGTTATAAGGATGCTCATGTAATTTAATAAAACCTTCAACAGAGAAATAGTATGCATATAAAACATAGAAACCATAAAAACAGTCAGAAATGACTAATACAATAACTGAAATTCAGAATGCAATAAAAGTAATCACCAGTAGACTAGTTGGAGCAGAGGATCGAAGCAGCAGTTTGTAAGACAAGGTGGTAAAAAGCATCTAATCAGAAGAGCAAAAAGAAAATTAAAATTTAAAAAATTATGAGGATAGTTTAAGGGGCCTCTGAGACAATGTAAACTGTAACAACATTCACATTATAAGAGTACCAGAAGGAGAAGAAAGAAAACAAGAAATTGAGAGCCTATTTGAAGAAGTAATGACTTAAAACTAACCTGGTGAAGGAAATAGACATACAAGCCCAGAAAGCACAGAGTTACAAGCAAGATGAACTCAAATAGGCCCACACCAAGACACATTAAAATTAAAACAGCAAAGGTTAAAGACAAAGAGAGAATGCTAAAAGTGGCAAGAGAAAGGCAACTAGTAACTTATAAGGAAGCTCCCATAAAACTGTCAGCTGATTTCTCAACAGAAACTTTGCAGACCAGATGGGTATGGCAGAAAAATATTCAATGTGATGAAAAGTAAGAACCTACAACCAAGATTACTCTACCCAGCAAGACTCACTCAGAATCAAAGGACAAATAAAGAACTTCCCAGACAAGAAAAAGCTAAAGGAGTTCATCACCATCAATTATTATAAGGAATGTTAGAGGGACTACTTTAAGATGGGGGGAGCAAAATTATGAATAATGAAATGTCAATAGCTCCAAATATATCAAATATTATATTTAATTTGCATATGTCTGACACTCCACTCAACAAATGCCCTCCAATCAAAAGACATGGAGGGCATTTGCTGAGTGGAGTATCAGACATATGCAATTTGATTACACTTATATGTGGAATCTAAAGAACAAAAAAACAAACAAAACAGAAACAAACATATACAGAAAACATTTGAATGGTTGCCAGATGGGAGGAAGTTAGGGGTCTGGGTGCATAAAGGGGAAGGGACTAAGAAGTACAAATTTGTTCTTACAAAGTAGTTAAAGGGATGTAGGGTATAGCATAAGGAATATAATCAACAATATTGTAATAACTCTGTATGGTATCAAATGGGTACTAGATTTGTTGAGGTGATATGTGGGGGTTGGTTGGGGGCAGAGTGAAAAGGTGAATGGAATAAGAAGTACAAATTGATAGTTACAAAAGAGTCATGGGATGTAATGTAAGTATAGGAAACATAATCAAGAATATGGTAATAACTATGTATAGTGTCAGGTGGGTATTAGAGTAGTCAGAGGTATCACTTTATACATTATATAAATGTCTAACTACTATGCTATACACCTAAAATTGATATAAAATAATATTGTATGTAAAAAAAAAGAGGTGCATATATGAGGTCAGACATTTAATTTTGAAAACTCATCCTAGAAAAAAGTGTTACATTCCTCATTGCTGATCATCACTATGGTCACCTTCAAGGTACACCCCTTGAGAAGATACATACCAACATCAGCACCTAATCCACCCTTCAAAGCAACTGTGGAACTCTTTTTCTGGAATGGTCATCAGAGCTGTTGTCACACCCAAAATCTGACAATTAAGTTCATGAACTTGCCCTTATGCATTTATGTTGGCAGCGCTGTACAAACAACTCAGTAAGGTATCATAATCTTGCAAAGGTTATGACACCTTACTGAGTTGTTTGTACAGAACTTCCCAAGGTTATGACACCTTACCAAATTGTATGTATGGTGCTGCCAACATAAGCATACAGTGGCAAGTTCATGAACTTAATTGTGAGATTTTGAGTTCGACAATAGCTCTGATGGCCATTCCAGAAAGAGTTCCAAAATTGCTTTGAAGGTGGACTAGGCACTGGTGTCAGTGTATAGCTTCCCAAGGAGAATACTTTGAAAGTGATCATAATGCTATTCAGCAATGATGTATGTAGCACTTTTTCTATGATAAGTTCACAAAATTAATTGTCTGACCTTTAAGTGTTTACAGGCAGTCAGGGCTGGGAAAGGGAGAGCCAGCAAAACCACTGAGACAAAAGAACGCTTGGCAACTGCTGGGCTGTTTCTGAAATCATCCATCCTGGGGCTAGCCTATTGCTACTGGGTTCAGGTGCTGCTTGCCACCTCCAAAAATTAGACACAAGGTTTGTGGGAAGAAAAGTAGGTTTATTCAAAATGTCAACATTCAGAGAAGGCAGTGGTCTCTTGTTTCAAAGACTACCTTCCCAGATCTTAGCAAGGCTGAAAGGTTCTATAGGCATGCAGTTTGGGGAAGAACAAAGAAAGACAGAAGGAGGGGGTTGGTCAAGCAGGATCGAGAGTGGGTAGTTGAGAAATCACTTCCCTATGCTGGTATGCTTTGGACTCAGAACTTGGTTTCCATCACTCAGTTGCCCGAGGACTAGGAAATAACTGGGTTAACAGATATGTGTAGCCTTAAGAAAGGAAACAAAACAGAATCATTAAACAAAGAGAAAACAAAAACTATGAAGTGATTCAGACTTTAAGATAACTAAGTGGATTAACAAAGCAGAAGCTAACTAGGTTATTGATTTCTTGAGTTTCATTCTTACACCACTGCAAGCAGCTGTGGCTCCAAATTGGCTGTGGTGCTCTATTAGTACTTTCTCCCTGGGAGCAAGGGGGAGGACTCACTTGTTCCAAGCCACGTCCCTCATGATTGCCAATTTTGTTACTAGGGTAAGGATCCAGCTGCTTGCACCTCATAAAACAATAATTGAGAGACAAGGTTGGTGGGGAAAAAAAGCAGGTTTACTCAGACTGCCAGCATTTGGGAAGAATGGTGGACTCCTGTCCCCAAAAGCCATCTCCCTGTTCTTAAAACATCCAGAAGGTTTTAAAGGCATGTAGGAAGAAGCAGAGAAGGGAAAGGTGGGTTAGTCATGTCACTCATCCAGGAGAACATCTCCTGGAGTCTTGTTGACTTCACAATGGTTATCTTGAACCCAGTCTTAGGATTGATTCATATGTTATCAGACAGAAAATCTCAGTCCAAAATTGCAGCTCAGTTGTGGGTGTCCAGATGGCTGGGCTGACTCACTTTCTTGGAAGTTAGTGTTGTGCTGATTAACATGGTAGGCATGTAACCTTGGGAAAAACAGGGCTATTAAGGCTGGAAAGAGGGGAAGGAAGCAGAGAAATGAAATGTTTTATAAAGTTTTAAGCTAAATTACATTGTTGAATTGAACTAAACTTAGAGTGTTAAATCCTGAAAATAAAAAAATACAATGTCACCCTTTCATTATTAAGACCTGCAAGAATGGTGGAAAGAGAAGGGAGTGATTTACTTACAGTATAATTAACAGACTTTTCAAATAAACCACATGTGTATAACCATACAAAGTTAAATCATATGAGTACAGGTTTCAAAAGCTCACCACCACCACCACCAACACACATGCAAAACTACCAACTCTGCAAAAGAAAGCATTAGGAAGCCATTAAGTTTTCCTTTAAGCCAGATTATGTTTAAATTTCATTTAAAACAATACATTTTTACATGTATTAAGGCTTTTTACTTTCCTAAACATGCACACATAGCTAATCATCTTATTTTCTCCACATCATTGTGAAATGGGGCAGGCATTATTTCTATTTTATAGATGAGAAAACTGAGGTACAATGAAACAAAATAATTTGGTTAAAGATACACACAGACTCAGGTCTTCTAATTATCTGCCTAAACCTTTTGTTCACTCACCTTTCAGTTACATAGATTCAGGTTCAAATAGGTTCTGGGCAAGAAGAATATCACGATTGATGTAAACAACCAAACAATTTGAAAAAAGGAACAAAAACCATGTGAATCTGCAGAGCAAAATACATGTTACATTTTTCTCCAACAAAGAGTCACACTTTTCTTTATCCTCATTTGCAATATCACCTATTGACAACTTTGGTAACACTTAGAAGCAACAACCAAGTAGAGATTCAAATAAGATCATAGAGGGACAACAAAATGGTGGTATGAGAGGGACTCCTGAAAAACTCCTCTGGTGATCACAACAAATAAAACATCTATAACTCAACTAAGGATTCCCTATACAATACATAAACAAAACCAAGAGACCTGCTAGTCCCATCAAAGTACCTACAGGTTGGCCAAGAAGGGCAATTGGAGAGAAAAAAGAAGGGGAGTGCAGAAATGAGGGCGGTGCGACTTTCCCTACTTGGATCTGCTCTGAGAGAAAGAAGGAAGAAGGTGGTAGACATCCAAACCTCACTCAATCTGTGAGAAAGAGAAAAGGAGGTCCAGAGGCAGGGGCCATGAAACACTGCAACCAGACCTCATTTTGGCCCCCAGGAGGTGCTGAGCAGGTGCTACAGGATGCAGCAGCTAGACTTTACTCTGGTCCCAAGAGGAGGGGAAGTGACCACGTTGATGAGGAACTGCAGCCCAAATTCGCTTTGGCAGGGAGAGAGAAGGAAAGAGGAAGCTGTTGGGATTCTTCTCTGCCATCCACCAACCCTGTCTATAGGACCAGTGTTCAAGACAGCTGATCTCAAAATGCAGGCCTGAGACCTTGAGGCAAATCAAATGCAGAAAAGTGAAACAGAAAAGCAAGTGCCGGCACTGACTGCAGAGCTGCTCTCAGCGACAGGTGGGGAACAGACACTAGTCACCCTCCCCCACAGCGCTGCCAGACCTCTGCCCCTCCCACCCCCTCATGTCATCAACAGTGAGCTTCAGAAGAAACTACAGCAGTGAATGTTGGGTTAAGGAGCAGAATATCTATAGACAGAGAGGCTACCAGAATGAGGAAACAAAGGAACACATCTGAAAAGATAGGAAAACCGAAAACCCCAGAATATAAGTTGGAGCCAAACAACCTATCAGGGTTCAATACCATAATTATAATGATGCTTAAACAACTTAATGAAAATTTTAACAAAGAGATAGCAAGCATAAAAAAAGCACACAGAGACAATAAAAAAGGATGAGAGAGAGATGATGATTACAATAAAGGGAATGAAGAATGGAATAGAGAAAACCTCCAGAAAAGATGAAGCAGAGGTGCAAATCAGTGATTTGGAAGGTAAGATAACAGAAAACACCTAATTAAAACAACAAGAAAACAGAATTTAAAAAAATAAAGATAAGCTAAGACTCTTCTGCAACAATATCAAGCATAGAAACATTCATATCATAAGTGTACCAGAAGGAGCAGAGAGAAAAGGGATAGAGAACTTATTTGAAGAAATGATGACTGAAAATTTTTCTAACCTGGCAAAGGAAATAGACATACAAGCTCAGGAAATATAGAGAGTCCCCTGCAAGATGATCCCAAACAGGAACACACTGAGACACATCATAATTAAAATGTCAAAACTTAAAGAAAAAGAGAAAATTCTAAAACCAGAAAGAAAAATGCAAGTAGTAACTTATAAGGAGACACCCATTTAACTCTAACCAGAAACTTTGCAAGCCAGAAGGAACTGGTTAAAAATATTCAATGTGATGAAAACCAAAGATCTACAACCAAGATTAATGTATCCAGCAAGGCTAGCATTCAAAATTGAAGGACAGATAAAGAGCTTCTCAGACAAGAAAAAACTGAAAGAGTTCATCACCCCCAAACCAATACTAGAAGAAATCTTAGAGGGACTTCTTTAAGATAGGAAAAAGCAAAATTTATAAATGATGAAATGGCAATGGCTACATGTCTATCAACAGTTGCTTTCAAGTTATATGGATTAAAGGTTTAAATAATGAAACATGGAGAGTATTACACTGAGTGGAGCTATAGAAGAAGACAGATGCAAATTCACTCCACTTACAGGTAAAATTCAAAGAATAAAATTAAAAAGTGGAACAGAACAGATTTATACATATAGAGAACATTTGGTTTGTTGCCAGATGAGAGGAGGAATGGGGGAGTGGGTGAAATAAGGGGAGGAGATTGGAAAGTTCAGTTTGGTGGTTACAAAGTAATAGTTATGAGGATGTAGCATATAACATGGGAATATTGTCAATAATGTTGCAATTACTGTGTGTGGTATTAAATGGGTACTGCATTTATGGGGGTGATGGGTGGAGGGCTAAAGGATAGGGTAGAAAAGGGAAAGCAATCAAGAAGTACAAATTCATAATCACTTAATAATCACAGGGATGTAAAGTACAGCCTAAGGCATACAATCAATAACATTGTAATAATTACATATGGTCTCAGATGAAAACCAGATATATCAGAATGAGGATTTGGTAAGTTATATAAATGTGTCATCACTATGCTATACACATCAAACAATATTTTATGTCAAATGTAATTGAAAAAAAATTTTTAAAAAGATCATACCAACACCGTATCACAACTCATTTCACTCTATAAGAAGCCAAAGCCTTGACCTTTGATGAACAAGCCACTGAATGCAAGCTCAGAGTCACAGCAAATCAGTATTCCACCTTGCCTTAAAAGTGTAAGCAACAGAAACTAAGATGGAGAATTCTCCAACAACAACAACAAAAAAATCACCTGAAACAAATTGCCAGGAAAAAAAGCATGAAAGCTGCTAACTGGAAGGGAGATAAGAAAAAAAGAAGTACTAAGTTTTGCTCTGTTTAAAGAAGTACAAAGTTTTGCTATGTATAATGTGCACCCACGTTTTTGGCCCAAACATTCAGGGAAAGTAGCTTTAGTTTTAATTTTTTAAAATCAAAATTTTATTGGTTTATATTTAGGTACTTGCTTTTTGCATTATAAAGGAATTTTTTAACAAATTGTAGTACAAGAAATTTTATGTAATACTTTTAACTCATAAGCACAAATAAAAGAATTAAAAACATTTGTATAGATACAGAATTAATACTACCCATGTATAAGGCACACCCTTATTTTTCCCTCACAAATTTGGGCCAAAAAGTGCATAATATACATGGCAAAATACAATGAATCTGCATAGATGTGTCATTCTCTTAAGGTGCAGATAGTTTTTTCTTCCTAGCTCATTATAATACTTTTAGTTTGTGCTACTTGATAGTTAACAAAATTGGCAAGCATCTGTGTAATACCTTCTATACTGATTCAATACACAACAGTAAAATTTGGACAGGCACAGGAAAAAAAGTGGCAAGTACAATTGACTCTTGAAGAAAACACATTTGAACTGTATGAGTTCATTTCTATATTGATTTTTATTTTAATAAATATACAGTCAACCCTTCCTATTCCTGGGTTTTGCATCCACAGATTAAACCAACTGTGGATGGAAAACAGTATTATCAATTATGGTTGGAATCCACAGATGCCAAGGGCTGAACTTAAGTTATAGTTTGATTTCTCAAATGCAAGGTGTTGAAAAATGCATGTTAATTCAAGGATTAACTATACAGTTCCTGCCCTTTAAAAATCTTTACTATCAAGTTGGAAAGAACAGATACTTATACCCATGAAACAATGAGGCCAGGGTACAGGGCATTAGATAATAAAAGGCTACATAATGTAACAAAGTGTAGGCAATATAAGAGGTCAGAAAAGAGGCAGGGAGAAAATAAAATAATTTAATCTTAATAACAACCCTCTGTGGTAGAGACCAGTATTATTTCCATTTTGCAGATGAGGAAATTGAAACTCACAAAGGTTATGCAAATTCCCAAGGAAACATAGGTAGTAAGTGGTATAGTCAGGAGTTCAACCAAGATCTGTCTGAATCCAAGAGACTTGAACGGGGCCTTAAAATATGGGAAGGGCTTGAAATTTAAAGTACCTTGGAAATAGGTAGGAACTTGGTAACCATCAATAGGCATTGTGCAGTTACATAATAAAGGTAATATCTTAGCGATGAATGAGTCTACAGTGATATGCAAAATGACTTGAAGGACAGAAAGACTAGATTAGGACACCAGCTAGGTAACTGTTACAGAATGCAAGCATGCAATGCTGTAGGGTAGCCTGAACCAGGGTAGAAGAGATATGGTGGAGTAGAATTAAAATATCTCAGGGAGAAAAAAACAGGGTGAGATAACTTTAAAAATAAGGATAAAAGAGGGTTAAGGGAAGATTCTAGGAATTTGAGCCTGAAATATCCCAAGAATACTGGTACCACATGATGAAAATAATGTCATCAGGAGAAGCATGCTAGGACACTTGGTGTGGAACAAATTGCGATTGAGATGTGGACAAAAAAATCCAAGTAGAAATGCCAAGGAAACAGCTGAAGAAATAGGTCAGGAGCTCATATAAGGTCAGAGCCAGAAATATCAGTCTCCACACACAACTGCTAGTTGAAATCATGAATGTTGACTATTACTGTGGCTGACATTGTCGTTTGCCTACCAAAAAGCTATTCCTCATTTCATTCTTGCTTGCAGAATCTCAATTTTGCCTTATCACAGACACTTGTTTTCTTAAGGAAGAGTGGGAGATCTTCTGCTCCAGAGGAAAAAATTAGAGGGAATAATCTAGGCCACTGGTTCTCAACCTTGGTTACATGGGGGAATCACCTGGGGAAATTTAAACATGTTGACTCCCTGGCAGAGGACCTGAACAGACACTTCTCCCAAGAAGGCATACAAATGGCCAACAGATATATGAAAAAAAAAATGTTCCACTTCACTAGCTATTAGGGAAATGCAAATCAAAACCATAATATTACCTCACATCTGTTAGAATGCCTATTGTCAACTAGACAAGTAATAATAAGTGTTGGAGAGGCTGTGGAGAAAAAGGAACCCTCATACCCTATTGATGGAAATGTAAATTGGTACAGACACTGTGGAAAACAGCATGGAGGTTCCTCAAAAATTAAGAATAGGAGAGAGATCCAAGATGGCCAAGGAGATAAATACTGCGCCTGCTTTGTTCTATGAACACATTAAAATTACAACTAAATTATTGAACAACAAACATAGAGAGCCATCGGAAATCTAGCTGAACAGAAATTTTATAACTTAGGATGCAAAAAGGAGGAAGCCACAGCGAGACTGGTAGGTGAGGCACAGATGTGAAAGGAAGAAAACCTCCGGTGGCACTAGAGAATCGGGTGTAATATCTCAGCCACAGGGTTTCCCCCCCAAAGGGCAAGGGACCCCAGCCCCATACCAGGCAAACTAGCCCAGAGCACTGGTACCAGAAAGAGGAGCCCTACAACATCTGACTGTAAAAAACAGTGGGGACTCTGACCATCTGGTTGGGACAGAAGGCTGTGAGAAACACAGATGTCCTCTTTAAGTGCCTGCACAGGGTATAACATGGGAAATAGTCAATAACGTTGCAGAAACTTTGCGTAGTGTTAAATGGGAACTAGATTTGTTGGAGTGATGAAAGGACAGCTGGAGGAGTGTGGGAAAAGGAGGAAGAAATCAAGTGCAAATTCATAGTAACAGAATAGTCACAAGGATATAAAAAGCAGCATAAGGTATAGAGTCAACAACATTGTAACAAGTATTATCATGTGTATGGTGTTAGAGGGGAACCAGATGTATCAGAATGAGGATTTAGTAAGTTATATAAATGACTCATCACTGTGCGGTATACCTGAAACTGTAGAAGAAAAAAAAAGCTTCCATCAAAAGTCATAAAAGGTATTGCACTGAGTGGGGTGTCAAACAGAGGAAGACAGATGCAAGTTGACTTTGCTTGTAGGTGAAATCCAAAGAAGAAAATAAACAAGTGGAACAGGAACAGATTCATAGATATAGAAAACATTATGTTTTTTGCCAGATGGGAGGAAGGTTGGGGAAGGAGTGAAATAAGGGGAAGAGATTGGGAAGTTCAATTTGGCGGTTACAAAATAATAGTTATGGGGACATAGGGTATAACATGGGAAAATAGTCAATAATGTTGCAATAACTATGGGTGGCATCAAATGGGTACTAGAATTGTTGGAGTGATGGGAGGAGGATTAGAGGGGTGAGTCAAAAAGGGAAAGAAATCAAGAAGTACAAATTTATATTCAGAAAATAGTCACAGGGATGTAAAGTACAACATAGGGCATATATTCAATAACATTGTAATAACTATATATGATGTCAGGTGAGAACCAGATGTATTGGAATAAGGATTTTGTAAGTTATATAAATGTCTCATCACTATGCTGTACACTTAAAACCAATTCAATGTTGTATGTCAAATGTAATTGAAAAATAAAAATAAATGAAAAATAAAAGAATAGAATTACCATAGAATCTAGCAACCTTTCTTCTTGGTATATACCAAGAAAAATATGAAAATATTTATCCATAAAGATATATGTTCCTGTATGTTTATTGCAGCATTATTCATACATGGAAACACCCAAAGTGTTTCGATAGATGATTGGATGAAGGAGAATTGGTACATATATACAATGGAATATTAGACTAGATTAAATACTGCCATTTGTGACAACGTGGATGGATCTTGAGATTATCATGCTAAATGAAATAAGTCAGGAAAAGTTAAGAACCATATGACTTCACTTATTTGTGGGACATAAACTGAAAGCAACAAATGAACAAGACAAACAGACAAAAATTCAGATGCAGACAACAGTTTAGTTGTTACCAGAGGGTAATTTGGGGGTGATAGTACAAGAGTGTAAAGAAGATCAAATATATGATGATGAAAAGAGGACTGACTCTGGTTGGTGAACACATAATGCAATATACAGAAGATGTATTATTGAAATGTACACTTGAAACCTATATAATTTTATGAGCCAGTGTCACCTCAATAAGTTTAATAAATATTTTTTTAAATGTTGACTCTGCATCTCATACTCAAGGTTGAGAATCACTGATCTAAACCAATCATGGTGGTTTCATGCCCTTGTTACTGATTGATTTACATAAACCCAGACATTGGGTCCTGAAGAGAAGTTGGTTTGGGGGCATGAAAGAAAATTTTGCACTTCAGGAAACACTAATTTTAGATGAACCTCATTTCTACATGTGATGAATGGAACTGCTGCAACCATCCTGCAATTGTGAAAGGGATATGCTAAAGATGGTAGATAAAAAGATAGAAAACACCTGTGTTCTTAATAAGGTCCTTGAGCTACTGATTTCACAAATTCTGGAACCTCTACACCTTTACATATCTTGTTATAAGAAATAATATTTGTCCTTATTGTTTAAGTCATGTTGAGTTTTTGTTACTCAGAAAACTGTTGCAGTGAATACATCCCAATTAGAAACACATATAGATGCCTCTGCCACAAATGTCCACATATTCTATAGTAAATATTACACTCTATTGTATTAATTGATTTCCTGTTTGTCTCCATTCTTAGTTTTTGAGTTCCCAGAAGACAAGGATTGTGTCTAATATATTTCTGTATCCTCAGGGAAAACATAAATATTTAAACATTAAAGAAGTTTGATGGGTGAATGAAAGAGTACATGAAGAAAAGAGGAGAGTGTCAGAGACTGTGTCTTTAGAAGAATCCACAGTTAGGATGAAGAGTAGAAAAGAGGGTGAACCAGAAAATAAAAGAGAAGTGTGGTCAAAGAAATAGAAAAAATAACTAACATAGAGTTGGGTCATAGAGGCCAAAATATTTTTTTAATTATTATGTTAGAGTAGTCAGTGTCAATGAGTACAATACAAACATGGAAGTGAAAGGCTATAGAAGTTTGGTGAGAAAGAGATGCCTGGGAACCTCTAGCATGTATTTTTCTAAACAGACCCAAAATTTCATGAAAAAAAATTTCTCAACATTGTAAGTTACTTGTTCTCTACAATAGAAGCTTCAGCATAATTGCTGCTTAAAATGAAATTACTATTCTTAGTCAAATAGCAGGGTATAATGGAATCTCAATAAGTCCATCTTCACTTTGGTTTCTGGTCACATCATCAGACTTTGAGGATCCCATACTCAACAAAAATCAGATCAAAGTCAAGAGTTAATACCATCATCATGAAATACAGCAAAATATTCTTAAAGGAAGAAAGAAGACATAAAATTTTCTCTAAAGGAAAGTGAAGAATTTTCAATGTCAATTTCTTCAAATACAAAATAGCACCTGTCACAAATACATCAAGTGGCATGAAAAGGTCACCTGCTTACAGCCTTACTTTCTTGCTCACAAGTCAAAGGGGGTTTCCAAAGGTGGTAACACTCTCATTTAAGATATTATGAAGTACTAATTTTCATTTCAAATGATAGGTTGTCTCTACTTTCCATTAAACAAGTAACTTTAACTCATTGCCATAAAATTCTGCATGACTTTGGCCTCTGAGCATGGTATGTTTCTGGGAAGGCATCGTGGGGAAAGTCACCTTCTTCATTGCATAAGTCCTTCCTCTTTTCTATTCAAGAGCTTTTCCCCCTGCCCCACTAGTAGACAGCATTAGATCTTATAGTTAATAAATATCCTCTGAGAATTACATGAGAACTTTAGTAGCCCATTCCAACCTCTAAACAGCTGAAAAATGTCAAGAATTCCCCAAATCCAATGAAGTTTGACCTCAGAATAGTCTCAGAAGAGTAGGATTGTATTAACATGATTAATACTTTAGTCCAGTGTTTACCATTGTTCCCTGTGGTAGGTAAAATAATAATCCCCCACCCAAATATATCCACATACTTATTCCCAAAACCTATGAATGTGTTACATTACATGGCAAAAATAATTTTGCATATGTGATTAAGTTAAATATCTTGAGATGAGAAGATTACCCTGGATTACCTGAGTGGGTCCAATATAATCACAAGAGTTCTTATAATAGTGAAGTCAAGAGTGTTAGAGTCAGATGACAGAGTAGAAGGGAGAAGAATAGGGAGAGGGATTTAAAAATGTCAACCTGCTGGCTTTGAAGATGAAGAAGAAATATGGTGGCCTCCAGAAGCTGGAGAAAACAAGGGAACAAATTCTCCGCTAAAACCTCCAGAAGGAACACAACCCTGCTGATACCTTGATTTTAAGACTGCTGAACTACAGAAATTTAAAGTGATATATTTGTGCTGTTTTAAGCCACTAGGTACAGTAATTTTTTATTGCAACAATAGGAAACTAATACACTTATCTTCATGACTTCTTTTGAAAAATACAACTAAGTAGTCAAATAAATTTACAGTTTCTAGCCTTCATTTGGAAATTCACGGTGCACATTGGTTCCCTAAAAGCCCTCAGAAGTCCTATGGAAAGAAATCTATTTAAGTTTAACTCAGTGTTGACCATAATAAAAAAAAATAGTTGCAGCCATCAATTATCATCTGGTGGAACAATGTTCTTTTCTCAGAACATTGGTTTGATGTAATACTGCTGATAACTCATTGCATGTTAATTTGACCAAAGCTGAAGATAGATGTGTTAACCAAAAGGATAAGTTAGTGGGGAGATCTAGAAGGTGGTGAGTCAAAGAACAAGAAACTATCAATGTTTTTTTGCTCAACTATTCAGTAAAGCTCATTCTCACATACAAATACATGAGTATTTAGTCCCTGCTCTCTGATGTTTCCCCAAGGTGGGGCTATCACAGGTGGATGGCAGGTGCCAATGAGTTGATCCAAAGAGTTCCTCTAGTTCTTGTTCCTTGATCCCCAAACAACCCTTGGCTATCATTAAGCTTCCCTTTCCAGTCTGGTCTGACTGAATGACATGCCAACTCCAGTCTAATTGGAAATTATCTGTATCCTTGAAACTGAATATATTGAATTTCTGAATTTGTATTTCTACCCCTTGTTATTTAGATTTGGTTAGCATGAGTCCATCTCAGGAGATTACTCACCTCTAAATATTTCTGACAAAATTCAGTTTCTTGGTATAACCTACTTACTCTATAAGGTCCTGACTAAATTGCTACATAGAGACATTTTTTTAATGGTACCTCCACCATGCCTCATTTCTTCAATTGCCACAATCCCTCTTGGGGGAAATGTTCTTGCCCATAACAGATCTGTCACCATGTATAGGAAAAACACATTGAAAGTGCTTTTAGTTGACTGAGTTTACTTGCAGGACAAAGTTGAGCAGTAGTGAATATGAGCAAAAAAGGGTCTATGGTGGCAGAGAAAAGGGGACAATTTGAGACAGTTATGGGAATCCTCCCTTTAAAACCATTGCAATGAGTATAAATGAAACTACCACATCCACCTTCTTTATTGGTAGAGGAAGGAGGTCAGAGTAGAGATGGCAAGTAGTTTTATGTACCAATTCTGATCACTTCATAAAAGCCATGTAGAATGCTGACTTAAGGTGTTGTGGACAGCTATTGTCTTTCCAATACTTCATTTCAAGTACTTTTCCTTTTCCTTCCTCTATCCTCATGGTATCAGTGAGAACTGCATGTTTCTACAATGTGATGTACAGCCCTTTGAGCATGATTTTGTAAATCCCTCTTTTATGAGTTACACTTAGTAAAAGTTGATCTTCAAGAGATTAAGTTTAGGGTTGGACACCTAATCCAAACTGAGCTGATATATTCCTTCTGAGGTGATTTTTGTTTTGTTTTTTGTTTTGAATGTGGGTAGTTCCCTAGCCAGGAATCGAACCCAGGCCGCAGCGCTGACAGCATCAGCGCCGAAGCCTTAAGCCACTACACCACCAGGGAACTCCTCCTTCTGAGGTAATTTTTAAATTAAGAGAGGGATCAGTTTCTCTCTGTGGATGGTCAGATTCATAACATGTCACACATGTTACCATATTTTCCTACATATGGACTAGGAAGAGAAAGCTCATCTAATGCAAGAGAGAAGAATGAAACAGACACAAAGAGTTGCAAAGGCAAGTGGTAGAGAGAGAAACCAAATAGTTTTTATCTCATAGTTTATCTCTGAAGATAACTTATATTCAGGAACTTGGATTCTGTGAGACACACCCAAATCCATACTAAAACAAACAAACAAACAAACAAACAAAACTTCTTTTTGTTTAATCCGTAAAATTGGGATAGTAACTCTACCTTCAATGGTTGATTTAGGAGTGTAGATTTATAATTTTTAAAGCCCTTAGAACCCTGCCTAATATATAATAAGTGCTAGATAAGGATATATTTAAGTTTTTCTATAACTTGCAACCAAGAACACCCTAGCTAATAACAGAAGGCTACAAAGGACATGCCCAGGGTTAATGTGGGGAAAAAGCTGTGATAAAATAACAGTGTCTGCCTAAGAACAGAAGGGGGAGACAATGACATATATTAATATGGAGATATACAGATAGACATATATAGAGATACACGAGGTCTGACAATTAGGTTTGCGAACTTGCTACCATGTGCTTATTTTGGAAGCACTGTACAAACAACTTGGTTTCATAACCTTAGTATATCTGTGTCTCACAACTGTGTTTGTGTTGATGTGTGATGAGTAGCATTTATTACTGTTGTTGCATTTTTTATGTGACACCATGAGAATGTCAGAGCTTGAATTTGAGAAACAAACAAACATTAAACTTTCTGTAAAACTTGGCAAGAGTGGAAGTAAAATCAGGAATATGTTAGCCTAAGTTTATAGGGATAATGCCATGAGGAAAATGGCAGTGTACAAATGGATTAAATGTCTGTCTGAGGAGATAGAAAATGTCACTAATGATGAGAGATCAGAGGGCAGCCAGTAACAAAAACTGACAAAAACATTGCAAAACTTTGTCAAATTGTGCATCAAAATCATCATCTAACTGTGGGAAGCATAGCAAACCAAGTAAACATTGATAGAGAAACAGTTAAAAAGATCTTAACTGAAAATCTTGCATGAGAAAGACGTGCACAAAAATGGTCCCAAATGAGCTCATTGATAAACAGAAGCAAAACAGAGTCGAAGTTTGCCAACACTGTTTGAAGAGGCAAGATCATGTTATGGGCTGTCTTATCACCGGTGATGAAACATAAGTGTATCAATATGACCCTGAAACAATGGAAATCAATCAATTCACCACCAAAAACGTTGTCAGTTCAAATAGTCAAAACAATATTGCTAAACATTTTTGAAATTGGAGGGATTGTTCATTATTAATTTGTACCAGCTGGACAAAGAGTTAACCAAGTTTACTATTTGGAAGTGCTGAAAAGGCTGCATGAAAAAGTCAGATGAAAACAACCTGAACTTTTTGCCAACAACTCATGGCTCTTGCATCATGAAAATATATCAGCTCACATGGCATTGTCTGTGAGGGAATATTTAGCCAATAAACAAATAACTGTACTGTAACACCCTCCCTACTCACCTGATCTGGCCTCCCCTTGATTTTTTCTTTACCCAAAGATACAGGAAATATTGAATGGTAGACATTAAGGGCCATTCGGCAACAGCTCTGATGGCCATTCCAGAAAAACAGCTGCAAAATTGCTTTGAAGGGTAGACTAGGTGCTGGCATCAGTGCATAACTTTTCAAGGGGAATACTTCAAAGGTGACCATAGTGACATTCAGCAATGAGGTATATACCACTTTTATTAGGATAAATTCACAAACATAATTGCTATCATGTGTAAGAAGTACATTCCACTTCACAAATTCAAGATATAAATTTTTAACGTTTTTAATGTTCACATTATTGTGACTAAGTTTTTTTATGCCAATGTTGACAGAAAATTTGGCCTTCATATTTGAGTCCTTAGAACACAGGGTATCAGATACTGTCCCTGAAAGTACTATACAGCTTTGACTGATGGGCTGGACTATGGCCTACAAGGAAGATGGGACATGGTAATCCCAGATAAATGTCTCAAGATAAAGACAGCCAGGGCTCTTCCAGCTCTTCCATGCACAGAGATATTTGCCTGTGGCTTAAATCTGCCCCCAGGTGGAGCTGTGTTGTGGCAGATTATGGTAACAGCAACTTCAAAGACATGGTAGGAATGTGTCCCAATTCCCCTTGCACCACAGTACCCTCAGTGCAGAGGCCAGTTACCTGGTTCAATCCTCTTCTATACTCAGTGCTTTTTATCTCAGGAGATTTGCTGACCTTTCCTGACCCCTGGAATGGGCAAAGACCATCCTAGTTCATCCCAACATTTTACAATGATTTTGGAACTCAATAGAAAGGGTCAAGATCTCAGTCAAAAATTTAGTATTTTGGTAACACTACTGTAGTTGCTAGATGGGATGCTGCTGATTCATGAATCACTTAATAAAGCCAATTACATCTTCAAAAAGAAAAAGAAAATAAATTCAGTATTTCAATCTGAGTCTCAAATAGAAGTCCTGGTACTCCTTATGCAAATTGCCCGCATTTCCTCCTGGCAATTTTCAGTATCATATTTCAATGGGCATGTAGTGCTTTAGATTTTTGTAACTAAAGGGTTATTCTGGTGACTTGCCCAGAAGAAAGGAAGGAAGCCTCAAAGGCAATTGGCATCTTCACCAAAAGCTGCCAGTAACTTCCAAATAGCAGCTTTTTTTTTTTTTTTGGCTTAGGAAATAAACTGAGCTCTTCTCCACTGTGACCCCCAACAGGTAATTTTGCCATCCCTGAGTTTGATAGATGACTAAATTACTAGAAACTTTTACCCACGGAGAAGGCAATGTCTTAAATATGCATAACAATCATATTCCCATTTATTGTGCTCTTCCTGATTACTTCCCATATTGCCTCCCTCCCACATTCTTTTTTGTCCTTAGCTGGAGATAGTATTTAAGGTGATGGCTTGGGCTATTTTGGAGTTAGTTTCCCTTCATATCTTCATGTATGTAGTAGGTATACATGTTATTAAATTTCTGTTTTTCTCCTGTTAGTCTGTCTTTTATTATTGGAGGGGGAGGGGAGGAATCTCAGCCAAGAACCTAGAAGGGTACAGGAAAAAATAATTTTACTCTCCTACAGTTCAAGTGTCCTCCAGATCAGTTGGGTGTGCAAAGCTTTGACATAAGTCAGAGAACAATTACAAGAAGTGTATACTTGAGAGTGTAAAACTTAAATTTTCATAAAATTCTAAGCAAGCACAGAGCATGGGGTTTGTAGGGACACTATAGGATAAACCAGAGAAAATTTAGAAATTGGATTTGAGTTCACAGTTTAGACTCCAAAAATCCCAGCTGCTGTCAACAAGATCTGTATATTTTTTTTCTCTTTCTCTGACAAAACACTTGTCTGTACCCATAAGGAACCTTTGTGTGAATTAGAAAGAGGGCACCCTTTCTTTGGGTCACTGGTGTGCACAGCTTGACACATAGATCCCAGGCTAAAGTTCAGTCCCCTCTTACCTGCTCAGCTAGGCACAAGCCGCGCAACTCTTTGTAGCAGTTCTCAGCCTACTCTGCCCTTTGTGACAAAACAACCTATTACTCAGCTAACTTGGACCTGTTCCATTTGCTTACACTCTACTTTGTTTCAAGGACCTGGCCATCAGTGGGGACCACTCAAGGTCTGGTTTTCCAAAGCCATGTTTGTCAGAAACATCAGTATGCAAATTCCTATGCTCATAATGGTGTCATTCAAGTTGAATTGGGTATGAAATTGTCTTGCTAAAGAAGCAGCTTTCTGGATATAAAAAGGGGCAAGAGAAATAAAAGAATCTGATTAGTTGGTAGGAATTCTAAGGAGTGAAATTCAAAATTAGCACAAAACCATTTCTTGTTTAGAGCACTTACAACATCAGAGTAAAAGAAATCTTTCCTTCCTCTTTTTTTGTTAAATCATTTTGTTCTTAAATAGTATAATCACAACAAAAAACATTTCAATGTGTGAATTATAGTATAAGTCATGACTAATTGTATCGATTTGCATTCAGAGTTTTTTTTAACATCTCTGTGGTAATTATCCTAATTCAATTTGTTATGCATAATACAATAAATGCCATGTATGTTAGTGTTTAAGGACCCCTACACAATTTCCTGCAATAAAGCAGAATTAAATACAAAGGTAGCTCAGGTGGAAATACAGACACATCTTTTGCAGCTATCAAGCTCCCTCTCTTGATCTCCAAAAGTAGCTGGAGGTAGGGGACAGAGGAAAGCAAGCAAGTTTAATTAGCATTTTAAAAGGAGGCCTGTAAAAAGACAAAGAGAGCTCACAGAGCAAATGTTGTGCTCTTGAAAACCAGCATGAACGTGCTGTATTAAACCCCCAAGAAGACTTTTTTTTTCTAACAGGCTGTGGCTTTCAGAAACTGCCAGAAATGATGTTCTGACCTCACCTGATAATGAGCCAATGAGACTGTTCTGTTGACATAGTGGTATTTCAGTAAGGGTTGCATCTTACATAGGAGTCAGGGTTCAGTTTTAAACCTTTCATTTTTCTGTCCTTTTAGGGAAAAAAAAAAAACTCTGACAAATATATCCCAGAAAGGCCTAGAAATCTAGGACACAAAGTATTTGAGCAGACTTTAGTCACAGGCAAAGAAAGCAACTACGTCTGTATAATTTGTAGAGATAGTAATGAGCCTTCCTCATACCACCTCAAGTCACACACACACACACACACACACACACACACACACACACACCAAAAACAAAAACAAAAAAATAAAACAAAAAAAAAACCTTGTTGACCCTCTGAAATGTTTGAATTTACTACTTTGGGACATCTAGTCCCTTAACTTCTGAATTTTTTCCCTTTAAAAAATGCCAATCGGCATCATCGAAAGCACAAAACTTAGTGAGCAGTACTTAACCAGCCTCTTTCTCAAAAAAGAGAATAGAGAGACGCTGAGGTTACTGCAGAGAAGGTAGGAAGGTAATAAGAGCAAGAAGGGAGAAACTGTCCTGTTCATTATCAGCAGTCTTTAATTAAAAAGATAAAGAGAAAGAATGAAAAGGGGAACTGCCTGTGAGGAGGACCATTAACAGGTGTCCTGAACTAGAAGTAAACCCTGACTCATTATCAGCTATTCTCAGATTGAAAGGAGAAAAATCCCCACCTATTCAACCATAGGCCCTGCTTCCAAACATCATATTATTATGCAGCTTTGGCCCTTTTCAGAAGGATCACACAGAGAAAAATGAGTAGGGAGGAACTTACATCCATAGACATAAAAAGAAATCCCAAACAGTGGAAGGGGGGCTTCTTCTCTCTCTTGAGTCAGCCCACTCCACATCTCAGAGTGTATTTTTTTTAAATAAACTCTTAACTATTCTATATTTTTACAAACTCTGTCTCTTTCTTGACTGAATTCTTTCTTTTGAGAGACAAAAAAATGAGGGAAAATAAGTTTCAAGGTAACATCTTCCTGGTGTGTGTGACTCATTATTTCCAAGTAAGCAATGGTCTCCCCTCTCCTCTGCCACCCCAGGCTTGAGGCAAACTGTCTTCTCTTTCCCTTTTACTTTTGTAAAGAAATATTGCCTCCCAACACCGCTGATAGCCTAGTCCGGGACCACCTTCCCTGGAGTCACTTCTTGGTTCTTCTTCTCCCTGAATCCCTGTTCCTGCCAACCCTAGCCCGGGCTTAGGTTTTGGAAACAGTTCCTCTGAGCCAGCCAGTGTAAAATAAACAACCTGAACTTGCAAGTACTCTGAGTGCCACTTGGTCTTTCTGACAGGTGAATGGGTAGAGCCTTCCACAACATTTTTGTTCCCTGACTGGGAAGCCTGACCGCACTGCCCTTTGCAGCCACCGGTTTGGGTGAGCGCGGGTGGCAGACAGCAGTAGCTGAAGAGGGGAAGGTGCACCCTGCCCACTTAGGCAGTCTCTGAGGTGGCTGCCTCTAGTTGACCCTGTTTTGTGATCACCACCAGATTCATAGGAGGCTTGACAAAACAGGTTCTAGACCAGGCATCAGATACGGTAAGGCCCCAGAACCTCACTTAGTTAGGCCCACCCAAGTGGGCAAAAGGGGAGCATGATTACCTCCAAGAGACTCACAGGAGTCCCAGAGTAAGAAATTTGGCTGGGTGGGAATGTTATATCCTCTGAATGAATGTATGAATGTGTGAGTGAGTGCGGATCATGGAGGCTTGCATCCAATGATCCATTTTGTGGCTCCATGGCCTTGGCTACAGAGTCCGAGTGAACCCAAACCTGTGGTTCCATGGTGACATCATAATTGTTACCAGAAAATGGGGTGTCGTCTTTGACATGATGTCCAGGTTCTTGGTATCTCGAGCAAAGAATTGAATGAGACACACACAAAAGTAAAATGGTGAAACAAAAACAGAGTTTATTGAAGAGAAAGTACACTCCAAAGTGGTAGGAGCGGGCTCGACCAAAGAAAGTTGCTCAGGAGCCCCAATCAATTAGGTGTTGGGACTTTTATTCTCTTCTAAGTCTTTAGGGGAGACACCTCTAGGCGTGGGGTCTCTTGATTGACAAGTCTGATCGACAAGGGGCCTATTACATAATGCCTTCTGACTGTGCATGCCCATTACAATGATGGTATAATGAGGTTCAGGTGAGATAAAGGTCATTGTAACTCTCACTGCACAGGCGTTAGGAACTGGCTCAAATTGGTGGGCTTCTTGGGCCCTCTAACTTCCCTGTATTTGCCTGGAACCTCCTCTGGTGGCTGCCTAGCCTGGGGCAGGGATTACTAGTGCAAGGGTGGTATCAAGGCGGGGACTA